>VMDO01002656.1:115301-162428 GCA_007922755.1 Pedetes capensis
AAAAGCATCAATTCTTTTTCTGTCTCTCTTGTTCAATGTCCAGCTTTCACAACCATATGATGCCACTGAAAATACCATGGCATGAGTCAGACGCACCTTCGTCTTCAATGTGACATCTTTGCTTTTCAATACTCTAAAGAGATCTTTTGCCACAGCTTTTCCTAGAGCAATGTGTCTTTTGATTTCTTGACTGCTGCTTTCACAGGTGTTGATTATAGAGCCAAGCAAAGTAAAATCTTGGACAACCTCAATCTTTTCTCCATTTAATGTGAAGTTGCGTGCTGACCCAGGCATAAGGATTTTTGTTTTGTTGATGTTTAGTCATAACCCATATTGAAAGCTATGATCTTTGATCTTCATCAGTAAATGTTTTAAATCCTCTTCATTTTTAGCAAGCAAAGTGGTGTCATCTGCATAACGCAGGTTGTTAATGAGTCTTCCTCCAATCTTGATGCCACGTTCTTCCTCATAAAGTCCAGCTTCTCGGATTATTTGCTCAGCGTATAAATTGAAGAGATAGGGTGAAAGTATATAGCCCTGACACACACCTTTCTCAACTTTAAACCACTCAGTGTTTCCTTGTTCTATTCAAACAACTGCCTCCTGGTTCATTCCCATTTTCCGAAGTGTTATCCATAATTTGTTGTGATCCACACAATCAAATGCTTTTGAATAGTCAATAAAACATAAATAGACATCTTTTTTATATTCTCTGCTTTCAGCTAATATCCACCTGACATCAGCAATGATGTCCCTAGTTCCCCGCCCTCTTCTGAATCCCTCTTGATTTTCCGGTAATTCCCTGTCTATATATTGCTCATATGGGTACCACATTTGTGGGCACTCTGGAGTTGGTATTACATTGACTGGGTATGCCTGTGGCCCATAACTGCCTATGCCTATGGGCTGTCCTGTCCAAGGCCATGTGCTTGCCAGGGCAAGTTGACCTTGGCTTGGATAGAGCACGCCCCTTGAGAGTACTTCCTGGGGGTGTGCTTCTGCCAGAAGCTCCTCCCTCATTTCCGGTGCCAGGGGAAGTCCCCCTCCTTTGGGTCTGGCTTCCGTCCTAAACCCCTCCCCTTGAGGTCTGACTTCATCCGGAAGTTCCTCCTTCCGGGGTCCAGCTCTAGATGGAAGCCCCTCCCTCATTTTAATAATAACTTCCTTCAGCTCCTGAAGTACCTCCGCTGTATCCAGCGCCATGTTGGCCTGTGCCACGTGTCTCTCATTGGCGCTTTCCTGCCGTTTTTCATGGCTCCGTCTAAGTACCGCGAGCCCTTTAAATAATGCCGGTGACACATTATTTCCTCTGCACACAGCTGCTCTAGCTGCTTCATTAACCTCTTGCAGAATTCCAAAAATTGGGTGAGCACTGGTGACAGCCAATGAATTAGACACCTAGAGATATATACAGACATGATTTTCTTAATAGCAGTTTGCCCCCCCACCCTGTTTTCCCCCAGAAATCTGGTTTGTGTTATTAAGGAAAGGAAGTACTGAGAGTACTGTCTGTGGCTTTGCCACCACAGCTAAAGAAGATCTTTCTATGGCTCCGTGGAGCTGTCCTTGGATTGCAGGTTAGCTTCTTCCTCATGTAGGGAAAGGGACTTGAGTCAGAGAGCCAGAGAGGTACATTTCAGAACGGCAGGGTCAAGGGCCCAGCTTCACCTTCCACAGGCTCTGTATTAAGAAGCTTTTTGACAGCAATCGAAAGGGATAGAAAGTTTTTGTTTTGTTTTTCTTTCTTTTTTAAAAAACTTAATACACTGTGGCCATTCAGTCTTTTGGAACACATCCTTATAGAGATTTTCTCCATTTCTATCATTTACAACCTAAATGGAAAGTTTTAGCTTGGGAAAATAAAGGAAGATGTAACCAAGTGTATTGGATTGAGAATGGACCCTTATTTTCTGCAAGTCCACTGATGGGGCTGTAGAATAAAACCTATTTATGCTGGAAAATCTAAATTGAAACTTGATAAATTCCTTTCAGGAAAATAGCCAAAAATATGCAGAGAAAATTACTACATTTACACAAAGTTCATTACGAGTTCAAAGGTCAAAGTTTATTTCAAATTAAATTTATGAACTTAGGAAAACAGATTTGCCACACTGGTGCATGATCTTAGCAATTTCCTATCATTTTGGTAAATTGTCATTTTACAGATGAATTGCTGGTTTTCCCAGTGCAAAAGGCTCTCTGCCTGACCACATAAGGATAAGGAGAGACATGAGGGTTAAAACCCTTGCTTTTGTTATATTTCTACACTTTAAATTAAATGACCAATTATACTCAGCATTGCTTAAAAATATATTGGCAAGACAGTGCTGCATTAAAATTCAAGGCATGAGCTTTGGAGGTGTTATGCTTAAAATAATCTATGGCTGTTGTTTTACTATATTATTATTCATTCAACTAGTATTTCCTGAGTACCTTGATGTTCTAAGAACAAAGTGGGGCAAAACTGCTATCTTACTGGGTGCTGAGTAATTTATATATAATTTGCAGCCAGAGCAGACCAAGTTTTGTGTGTGTGTGTGTGTGTGTGGTCCTGGGGGTTGAACCAAGGGCCTTGCGCCTGCATGCTCTGCAAGTGCTGGACCACTGAGCTGCAACCTCAGCCCATTTTTTCACTTTTTTTTGAGACAGGGTCTCACTAAGTTTCACAGACTGCCTCTGTTCTAGAACTTGTGATCCTCCTACTTTCACCTCCCGAGTTGCTGGGATTATAGGTGTGTGCCACCGTGCCTGGCTTAGACCTAGTATTTTTATCTATCTTTTTTATTCATTTATTCATTCAATTTATTTTTTGGTTTTTTGAGACAGGGACTTGCTTTGAAGCCCAGGCCAATCTGGAACTTGCTATGTAGACTGTTGTTGTTGTTGTTAGGTGCTGTGGATTCCGTACCCGACTCATAGGACCCTGAGTACAACAGGCGAAATGCTATTGTCAGTGCTTCTCTGCTGTTCATAAGGTTTTCAATGGCAGATTGATTTTTTTGGGAGTGGGCTGCTGGGGCTGTCTCCCAAGCCTACAGAACCTGGTGTTCCCAGGTGGTCTCCCATCCAAATGCTAACCAGGCTCGACCTTGCTTAGCTTCCGAGATCTGACGGGATCAGATGCCACAAGGCTATGGCTGCAGGTGCTATGTGGACTAGGGTGGGCTTAAACTCACATACATCCTCCTGCGTCAGCCTTCTGAGTGTTGGGATTACAGATGTGCACCACCACATCTAGCTTTTAAACCTAGTTTTAATACAAAGCAAAGTGGCTTTGAAAGTCTGGCATGTAGGTGCTTAATACATGAACCCATTTTGAAGTCTGAGAAATCCTATGTGAACAGTAGCATCAACATTCCTTCTGCTTTACCTCAGACTGTGTTCCCAGGGAAAAAAAATTCACTTTGCTACTTCAAAAAAGGAAAGGAGCCAGGAATCGTGGCACATGGCTCTAATCCCAGTGACTGGGGAGCCTGAGGCAGGAGGATTGCAAGTCCAAGAACAGAGGCAGCCTGTACAATTTAGGGAGACTCTGTCTCAAAATAAAAAATAAAAAGGGGCTAGGAGTACAACTCAGTGGTAGACTACTTGCCTAGCATGTGTGAGGCCATAGGCTCAACCCTCTAGTACTGCAAAAACAAACAAACAAGAAAAGAATCTATTTATTTATTTATTTCCCTTCCCTTCCCTTCCCTTTCCCTTTCCTTCCTTCCTTCCTTCCTTCCTTCCTCCCTCCCTCCCTCCCTCCCTCCCTTCCTTCCTCCTCCCTCCCCCCCTCTCTCTTTTGGGGTTGAACCCAGGGCCTCACACATACTTTGCAAGTACTCTACCACTGGGATACACCCCCAGCCCATTTTTTATTTTTCCCTTGACAGGGTCTCGCTAAGTTACACAGGCTGCCTCTGGCCTGAAACTTGTGATCCTCCTGCCTCCATCTCCCAAGTTGCTGGGATTATAGGTGTCCCACTGTGCCCAGTTTTAGGAATTGTTTCTATGATATGTTCATTCAACCAATATTTACTGAGTATATGTTTTGCAGTAGTTGGGGTGCTGTGCACCCTGGGAGAGAGACTTGTGTTCTGACCTTTGGCTTCTGACGGCAACACACTGAGCACCCTTTGCCTTGTTGACTTGGGTAGATAGATAATTACTCAGTTAAGCTCTGATGCCTTTGAAAAATGTCTTCTTCCTTTCACCCTCAATTATTCCAAGAGGGGAGAGGGAGGCAGCTGGTTGGTATGAATGTCAGGACCATTACAACCCTGATTTACTTTAGTACATGGAATGAAATAAAGTGTTAACCAACATCTCCTTTGAAATGAAGTTGGGATGGATTAGCTCAGGGGAGGGCATCATTACAGGGCAAAGAACCATTAATCACTGTCTGCAATAATCCAAGTTGAATATCTTATTGTTTAATTATTTTTAATCTTTTGGAAATACAGAACTGCCTCAGGGTGTTTTCTTTTCTCTGTCCCTCCTACAGAGCAGGCTGCTTTGGGAGCTGAAGTCCTCCTGTGTATTCCTTGAACTGAATCCAAATTCATTACAGATATACTGTGAAGTGACATAGATGATGAGGCTGGTGGGGAGGGATGGAGGGAGGGGGAGGAAAGAGAGAAAGAAAAGCTACAGTAAGGAGCCAGGGCCAGTTTGAAAAGTTGAAAGGTGATCTTTGACCTTTTCATGACTCATAAAGCACTTTATGACTCCCACCCCTTAGCCAAGAATTTTCAAGCTCAACAAAAGGGCTTTTAGCTGAAGTGCCATTTTAACCTAGCTTCACAAGGACTACTTATTTCAGTGTCTGGGTTGACCAAGTAATGTCTTCACTTTTGACTACCTAAGAATTGACCAGTTTGGTTAATTCCATATCTATTTGTTGGGCTGTGAACTTTGGCCAGGCAAGAATCAAATGGTTGAGGAGAGAACCAGATGTCTTATTTAAGCCTATGAGTAGGTTAGAGCTGTCAATATGAAGAGAGAGAGATTGATTGATTTTCAATCAAGAGTTGCAAACCCCAATAATGCAAAGTAAGAGAATTCCTACAGTGGAAGACTATCGGACTAAATTCCCTGGACCTATTCCCAGGACTTTCTAACACTTGCAGCTCTGATCTCTGACCTTGTCCTAAGACTGACAGAGAGTTTCAATCATTCTATTTATCACTATTGAAATGTCAGTAGCTTTCTGGGGAAGGATACTATTAGAGACCCCAATGAGATTTAAATAAAGTTCCAAAGGCCTGTGACCAAGTTGCTGAGGAGGGAGCTATTCAGGACCACAGGGACTACAGGAATCTTTAGAGTTTTCTTTTTTATACTTTTTCCTGAGTCTTCTGTATTGTTTGTTTCCTGGGCCACAAAACACGATTGGTTTATGTGTCTCTTTGAAAGGCCCATAAAGCCAGATTAAAGAATTACATCCAGTCTGCTTTTCATAGGCTTTGGCAGGTGTTGTGTGGCAGATGGAAGATGGCTACAAATTTTTTGATGTTCCTTTTGATGAGAGATGGAATGTATGGTCCTTTGGTTTGAAACTGGACATGCTCTGTGCCTGCTTGACTAATAGAATATAGTGGAAGTGACACTGTGCCAGCTTCTGTGGTCATTTGTTATGTGACAATAGATACCTAGAATATGTTGGTTAGGTCGAAGTTATGGGCATCTGGATCTGGTGATCCACAGGGATTTCTTAGAATTGTGAGATGTGTTGTTGTTGTTGTTAGGTGCTGTCAGGCCAGTGTCTGACTCATAGCAACCCTATGTACAATAGAAGAAACACTATTGTCTGTGCTTCTCTGCTATTCATAGGGTTTTCAGTGGCTAATTGTTTTTTGGGAGTGGGCTGTCAGGTCCTTCTCCCAAGCCTACAGCACCTGGTGTTCCCAGGTGGTCTCCCATCCAAGGCCTGACCCTGCTTAGCTTCCAAGATCTGACAGGATCAGACACCAAAGTCTGTAAGAATGCACTGCATTCCAGGAATCCTGCCTGGTTTGGAGGATATGGATATTCCTATATGACTCCTATTTCCAAGAGATTTGTACTCTGCTGGAAACCATAGTGCATGAAACATTAAGATTAAACCAGCCATGGCTCAAAGGTATTCAGCAGTAGTTCTCAACCATTGGCATGTGTAAGAATCACCTAACAAGTGGGCTAAAAATGACTACTCCGGGCTTGTTGGTCCAGAGACCCTGACTCAGTGGATATGTGATGAAGGGATGGGCTTAACAAGATCCCCAGGTTATTCTGGAGACTGGGACTGAAAGCAGCATTGCAGGACACCAAGGACCCTCAAGCTGCAGTGATGCCAAGTTTGGAGAGACTCTAGGACTGCATGCAGAGTCCTCCAGACAGCCTCTAACCTTCAGCAAGGTTGTTAAAGAAGGGTAGGAGTTTGTGCCCCCAAACCCAAGATCTAGCATCCTTGCATGGTGCAATTGGTATAATGTGATGAATACAAAAGGAATTCCCTAACTAAAAATACTCCCTTGCAAACCCTGGTGTAGTATTTAAAACTCCCACAATATTTAATCTTTGCATAGGCTTTGAGAACCTTGCAAAATTATAATTATTATTCGGAAAGGGTAACATAATCACTAATGCACTAGACTAACTTTCTAATTTTTCTAATTAATATATTATATTAAATATATTTCAATAATGATGAATATAATACATATAATTAATATATTTCATTAATGATCTGAGGTAGTCTTTGCATCCTATGTTGTTGTTGTTAGGTGCCTTGGAGTCAGGTCTGACTCTTAGTGACCCTGTGTACGACAGAATGAAATACTCTTGGACACTGTGCTATGCCTGGCACTATTGTCAGTGTTTGTCTGCTATTCATAAAGTTTTCAATGGCTGACTGTTTCGGAATTGTTTTAGGAGTGGGCCACCACGTCTGTCTCCCATTTTTGTGGTGCTAGTGATGGAATCCAGGCCCTCAGCACAGAGCAGCACTCTTCACTGAGCTAAACCCCAGCCCACTTTGCATCCTATGTTGTTGTTGTTGTTGGGTGCCATCGAGTCCTGTCCAATTGATAGTGACCCTTACAGGGTTTTCAATGGCTGATTGTTTCGGGATTGCTGTGGGAATGGATTGACCCATCCTTCTCCCGCGTTTGTGGTTCTGGGAATCGAACTCTGGCCCTCAGAGACTGTAGAGTAGTGCTCTACCAACTGAGTTAAATCCCAGCCCCTTGCATCCTGTAGGTCATAAAAATATGCTTTGTCTGATTAAATAAATACTTGCCCTGGATACAGAAAGTGTGAGCCGTGGGTGCTTAAAGGAGCAGGCTATTTTAGAGAGAGAGAGAGACTCTAAAGAGTTGCAAAGAAACTCTCCTTCTGAAGCACCAGTTGCTTTCTGGGTAGAGAATGACCACACACTCTTGAGAAAACAAAGCCTGTCTATATTCAGAGCCTGCTGAGCCCTGGAGGTGGGGGTGAGGCGCACACAGCAGGATCAGGCATGGTGCATTCAAGGAGGCTTCAATCCAATTAGTCAAAATTAACGGCAAACTCAGGGAGAATTACAATGTATACATAACTGATGTGAAGTAATGTGGCAGTTATTTAAAGTGGTAAAGGAATTCAGCAAACAAATCAGCTACAGAGGACTTATATCAAGGAAGGCTTATAGAAGCTTAGAACAAAAAAGGACCTGGACTTGCTATGTGAATGTTCCATGGGCTCCAGGTGCTCTCAATGAGTGTCCGTAAATAAGACTATTGCTATGGTTTGAGTATGGTTTATCCTGATCCAAACTGATGTTGAGGCTTCATTCCTCAAGGCAGCAGAGTTGGGAGATGGGGTCTCAAGAAGAGATGACTATCTGTCTTGAGAGACTGGATTTGTTCTCATGAGAGTGGGTTGCTATAAAGCAGGTCAGCTTCTTGACCGCCCTCCCTTAGGCACAAGCCTGCTCACCATTGGCACACTTGTTCACACCATGTGACACTACCCACCAGAGTTTGATGCAGCATGAAGCTCTTACTAGATACAGCAGTTGATCTTGAACTTCCCTGCCTCCAGAACCATAAGCTAACTAAGCTGCTTTTCTTTATAAATTACCCAGGCTCAGGTATTCTGTTCTAATAATAGAAAATAGACTTAGACAATTATTTTCTGGAGAAGGTAATTAAATATAATCATTGTTTGGGTTGTGAAAGTAGATGACTGCACTAACTCCTTCTCAGCTATTATAAGCCACATTCCCTGAGACCATTGTGGCCAGAAAGAATTCTTTTATTTATTCTGATTACTTTGTCTCTTTGTTCTACCTGTTTCCAGAAAAGGATTTGAGGCACTCAGCACCATTAATTCCATACAGATGACGGGCTTTCTAAAGTATAGATCTGATGATACATACTTCCATACTTAAAGTCCATCAAAAATTCCACTGCCTTAGCCTGACACATTAGGTCTCCACAGCCTTGCCCTCTGTGCCTTTCTAGGTATCTATCTTGCCATGGCTGTTTATACCCAGGGTCTGGCCACACATCTGTTTTCTGAAGTTCCTTTCCCCAGAAACCCTTTGGCCCATAATGCTTTCTCCTTTCATCTAGATCAGATGTCTATCTGTACTTGGATTAGCTGGAGTATCAACTTTCTAATTATATGATCACACTTAGTGTCTAAGAAAGAATGCATTTCTCACACTCTTCATTGTGTACTTAGAAAGTCTGAGTATCCTATATCCCTTCGTTTGCCTCCCATACTCACTCTTCACCCTTCTATGTTCTCTGCCCCTTAGCCCTTCTGGACCCCTTTCTTCCAGCTCCCAGTATGATTTAGCTAATGGGAAACACCAGCCAGAGAACAGAAAGCAGGAAGGGAGTTGAGGTATTTATTTCCTGGCTCCCTCCCTGCTTGGTTGCTTTGGTTTGTGTGGGGCTTTGTACCAAGAGCCATAGCCCTACAGCTACCCTCTCCTGCTGTGATGCCCTCTCTCATTTCTTCCTTCTTGGGTTACTAGTGTCAGTGTCAGTTCTCAGTTGTAACAGACCATGCAGGACAATGCTTCCCTTGCTTGTTTCCTGAAACTCTGGCCACGACTTTGTGAATAGCCTCTAATTTGTTTCACAAGGTACCCCATCTGAGTGGACCTTCTGTAACCTATGAGACCCTGACTGATACACCTCATTTGCAGAACTTTATATAGCATTTATAATCTGATGATTTAGTATCTTTCTTCCAAGATGCCACCTGAACTGCTTTTTTGAGTTGTGAGTCACATAGACCAAGCCTGACATAATACTAAAAAACAGTTTTCCAAGCCCACATATGTCCCTCAGCTGTGGAGCCTTGATGCCATGTCTATTCACTGAGACCATAGGAGCAAATCTGATCAGTGGGGACCAAGAAAACTCTAACATTTGAACTTTAGTAGCTAAGTGTACCTCACCTTTACTAGCAGAGGATAAAGGATTTATATAGAAGTTGGAGGCCAATTCTCATTGTCCAATCCCACCACATTGAGAATTGGTGGGGAACCAGTTCTCATTGTCCAATCCCACCACAAGATAACAAGACAGTAATTCAATCAAATAACAAGTGTTAGGATTATCTATAGCAACCCAAATTATAAGGCAGATGCTCATTAAATGCTTGTAAAATGGAATTTAATTAGATAACTGCTTAAGCCACAAACGCTGTGGAACATTGACATGAAAGAAGTGAATTCTTCTTTGAACCCACAAGAGCTTCTGAGCCACCCATATCCTTCCCTAGGTATTGGTGACAAAGCTGACATCATGATTCAGCATGGGGGTGCCTTGAATGGAGAAGGCTACCCTACCCAACAGTGTCCCTGTTGCAAACCAATGGAAGCAACTCACTGTAAAATATTTGCCAAATGATAATGGTGACTGCACATAACTTCAGTGGGTGGAAAATTACACGTCTGAGCTGGGGACTGTTGCACATTTAAAGGTTAAGCTCAACAAGTAATCCCTCTGGTTTTCCTTTCTGACAAATGCCCATGTTTGCAGAGCTCCTAAGCTAGGGGTCTGAAGGGACAACCACTACAGAGAAGGAGGTTTTCATGAGTGATGCTTGTGGATGAAAGCGAAACCCCTGACTTGTGTGCCCAGGGGCCATGATCGGAACTGCTGGCCTGAAAGAGGGGCTCTGTTGAAAGAACAGTAGGCCTCCCTATGCAGAAATGGCCAGTGGGATTTTTTCAATTTGCACCTGGTGTTGGGCAGCGGTTCATGAAAATCCACAGAAAGCAATGTTTCCGAGTTAAATGATGGAAGGAGGAAAAAAAGTTGAATGGTAGTCCTTTGGAATCATGAAAAGCACTGATTCAGTTTGTGAAATTGAGACCTAACTCTGTGCTGCAGGAGCATTTCTAGGCCAGCCTTGGAGGTCTGGACTCCATTCTCCACAAACATATGCAATGGAGTGTTTGCTGTCACCTCATTGGTTAGCCTTTGAAAGGGGACCTGAGATGTCCAAAGCTATTCAGTGGGAACCAGAAAGGCTGCCCTTTGCAAACCAAGAGTCTTTCTCATCTTTCCAGTGCAGAAGGCTTTTTCCAACCCACCAAATATTCAAAATTCACATTCAGTGACAGCTCTTTCTTCAGTAAGTTGAAGACTTTTGGCATTTTCTAAACCCATTTCTTATTTCCAAAAGAGTCTTTTCATAAAACATGCATTTTCTTTCCTCTCAAAATTTATCTTTTCATAGTAGAAAAATAACCAATCCTCATTATACAAGCTTCAAATGGCACTAAAGGGAATAATATAGAAATCTAAAGTCACTCTTAATTTTACTGCTGGAATGACCCCCTATCAAAGATTGGAGAATGTTCTTCCAGATTTTATTTTTCATGGATCTATCAATTTATAAGGCAAGCATCTTAAACATCATAGTATAAAAATGTAAAAACAACATTCTACTGTGAATTCTCTGCACTTACACAAAGGAATCAATTGTTTCTCTAACAAAAATTTGAGGTGTGATCAAAAGATAGGTGAATATTTAAAATAAAAGAAAATATTATAGTAGAGGACACATTGCCATTAATTCCCCTCAAAATCCTCCCACTGGCTTCAAACATAATTGTCCCATCACTCTTGCCAATCTCTGAAGCACTTACGGAAGTCCTTTTTTGTGTCTTTCATTGTGCTGTCTTGGTTGCTTTGATGATCTGAGTTGATTTAAAATGTTTACCTTTTATAGTCATTTTGACTTTGAGGAAGAGCCATAAGTCATGCAGTGCCAGATCCAGTGAATAAGGTGAATGAGGACACACCATAATGTTCTTATTTGATAAAAACTGCTATATCTGAAGGGATGTGTGATATGGAACATTGGCATGATGGAGGATCGAACTAAAGACATTCACGAAAGAAGACTTCCAAAACCACTTCAGAAAGGGGCAAGAACAATGGGATAAGAACAATGTCGAAAGCCATGGGGAATATTTTGAGGGAGATTAATGGCAATATGTCTTTTCTTATAATAAATGTTTTTAATTTAAACAGTCACCATATTCTTTGACCATACTGTATAGATGATTTAAATGATCATATTCTTGGCACATTGCTATTTATTGAGAAGTTTCAGAAACATTCACATAACTTGTCCTAAAAATACTAGACAGGACAGATATTAGAGAACTTTGGAGTAAGTGATGAGGGTGAGGCAGAAGGAGATTCAAATTATGATTTTTATTCTAGAGCTGGGTCCCCACTAATGAGGGGGAAAGATGGTACTGTTAACCCAATTGTTATGGAAAAGCTTGACTTTATTTCATTTAAATGCTCTCTAATGTGTTATAATGGGAAAGTGTTTAACTCAGTTGGTAGAGTGCTGCTCTGTGCTCTCTGAGATGCTGGGTTCGATCTCCAGCACCAAAGGGGAGAAGAATGTGGCAGTGCACTCTCAAAACAGTCAGCCATTGAGAACGCTATGAATAGCAGAGAAGCACTGACATAGTGCTGGGCATGGCACAATGTTGAGGAGTGTTTTGTTCTGTTGTACAGGTCATAGGGTCACCATGAGTTGGACCCAACTCAATGACACCCAACAACAGCAACATTTTATAGAAAGGGTTGTTCTGGCATTCTAGAGTCTGCTTTCCTTGTCAGGCTGAGACTGCTGGTTCCATTGGTCAGGGTTTCCATTTCTATTAAAATACTCATTTGTTCCCAGATTCGCTTGTCTCAGACTCACTCTTCTTTCTTTGGGGCCTGGCTTAAATGTGCTTGAATTCATCAATGTGCTGGGGTAAGGCCATCAATCAGAATTTATAATTTGAAAGCTGATGGACACAAAGACTTCAGAAGTGCACACTAGACTTTCCAGTGTGCTAATGAAGAATTGAGAATTTTGGACATAGGAGAAAGATCATGATAATGGGAAAAAATTTGAGATGATAACTGGATGTCTCAAAAAAGAATTGTACTTGGTGCTTTATATGCCTTGTCTCATTGAAGTCTCCACTGGCCTTTTGAGGTAACTATATTAATTATCCCCAGTCTACAGATGTGTAAACAGGGCTTAGAGGGACTAACTCACTTGTCCAGAGTCATCCGGCAAGTTACTTGCAGAGCCTAGATTCTACACCAGAGCCCTAAACACTGTATCTCACTGCTCCTCATCCTTGTTATGGGGCATGTCTCACTAATTTAACCCTGTGATACCATTTCAGAGGACTTGAACCCTGTGTACACATTGAACTCCCTGGGGAGCTTTAAAAATGTACCAATCCTTCTTTATAGATGAATAAAACTCCATGGTGTATCTATATCTCATTTTCTTTAGCCATTCATTCGTTGATGGACATCTAGGTTGATTCTATATCTTGGCTATTGTGAATAGCACTACAATATATAGATGAGCAGGTGACTCTCTGGTATGCTGACTTAGATTCCTTTGGATACCCAGGAGTGTGATAGGTCATATGGTAGTTCTATTTTTAGTTTTCTGAGGAATCTCCACACTGATTTTCATAGTGGCTACACTAAATATATATGTTATAAAGGTAGAAAAGGGGCAGAAAGGGGACTATAGGGAGAGGGGAAGGGGCAATATGAAAGGGTAGTGAGAGGAAAGGAAGAGAAATACATGTTTTGCTCTCAAAGGCAGAATTTGGCACATGTAAACAAGACATGCAAGAAGAAGGGGGACCATTGGTGGTGAGGAAGGGGATTAATGGGATGGGGAAGGGGATCATGAGAGGGTAATTGGGAGGTAAACATGAGCAATATCTAATGATATGCATGTAAGGAAATGTCATAGTGCAACCCCTTAAGTTGTACACTAAAAAAAAGAAAAAAAAGTATTAATAAATACCCATCTCAAGCTCAGCTTCCAGAGATTCCACTTTAATTGAGGTTGAGGCCAACACTGATATGTTTGGGTCAGTAGAGGCCCATATTGGTCTTTTAAATAAGTGATTCTAAAGTACAGGCAAGAAATATATTACTTGAGCAACTGAATGGCTTACTTTGTTCTTTCATCTTGGTTTGAATGGCCATGTCACATTTCCCATTGGCATACCCCTTTCAAAATCAACTCCTATAGGAAGTTTTCTAGTCACTCCTTTTACTCATTCTTTGTAGGCAAATTCCCAGAGTTTGAATGATGTGGTTGGTATATGCCTTGTAGTTAGATTTTGATCAATTTATGCAGCCATTTCTTGTCTTCCCACCCAGTTAATTTGTATACTCCTCAAGGGCAGAACTATGTCTTCCACAACTTCTGTTTCCCTTAAAACACCCTGCAAAGTGCTTGTGTGTGCAGATGTAGTTAAAAATGCTGGCTAAGTATGTGGCAAACTGCTCTGCGGTTGTGAACCTGTGAAAGGTGGGTGTGCATGGAGCAAAGAAGAAACATAAATCAAGTCAGGGCAGTCCTGTTATAGTAATCACAGTTCATTTCACTTATTATTCAAGAAACATTTATGGAGCCTCTCCCATGTGGCAATTTGCACAGTTTGCTGCAGATTCCAGACAGTCCCTCATCTCATGTTGCTTATTGTCTAGTGAGAGATGTTGTTGTTGTTAGGTGCCATGGAGTCGGATCCAACTTATAGTGACCCTATGTACAACAGAACAAAACACTCCCTGACTTTGCCATGCCTGGCACTATGTCAGTGCTTCTCTGCTGTTCAGAGGATTTTCGATGGCTGATTGTTTCAGGATTGTTTTGGGAGTGGGGTGCCAGGTCCTTCTCCTATTTTTGTGATGCTGAGGATTGTACCCAGAAGTTTGTGTGAAAGAGAGGGTTGAGTGGGATGTTAGGGAATGCCTTGCTAAAGGAAGGGACATGGAAGACTGAAATCAGATGACTCAGCCTTGGAAATTTTGGACACTCCCAGACAGAAGCCCTGGGAGTATGTATAAGATTTGTCTGTGTGCCCTAGGAACAGAGACAAGGTCAGCGGGGGTTAACATACTGAACAGGCTGCTCAGTGGGAGGCCAGAGACGAACACTGTGCCAGATTCTGGAGGCCTCAGAAGTTACAGTAGGAAGTAAGAATTTCATTGTGAGCATAATAAGGTTTTGAAAATTGTAGGCAACCTAATTGCAAATCCCAGTCCATTGATGATACAAATACAAATCTACATTGACTGCCCTAATTACTTCACACATTTGGAGAAGGCCATAAGGAAATTCTAATAGTCACCTCTAGGGCAGGGATGACTCAGTGTGTTGGGTCCTGTACATCCTAACTGTTTTTTGAAGCAGGATCCAAAGTCCTCAGGGACCGGATCATCATTTGCTATAGTTTTTTCTAACTACATTGGAAAAGCAGAAAAAAACATACCCCTGATTAAATGCTTCTTGTATTCTGGTGGTAACTTGGCACTAGTAAAGTGCTGGCTTATTGTGCCATTTGATAGTAATATCATCTGACTATAGAACTCAACATTTCTACTATGTCAGTATGAAACCTATGAGTACCAAAAACAATTTTTACAGACACTTGGAGTATTAGTTATCTATTGCTGCATAACAAATTACCACAAATGCAGGAGATTAAACAACCTGCATTAATTACCTCATGGATTCTGTGAGTCAAGAGTCCAGGTGTAACTTAGCCAGGTTCTCTGCTCAATGTCTCATAGTCAGAGCATCTGCTGGGCTATATTCTCACCTGGAAGATTGTTGTTGTTAAGTGTCATCAAATCTTCACTGGCTCATAGTAACCCTTATAGGGTTTTCAATGGCTGATTGTTTCAAGATTGCCTCTGGAGTGGATTGCCATGTCCTTCTCCCATTTTTGTGCTGCTGGGAATCGAACTCTGGACCTCAGGGACTGCAGAGCAGTGCTCTACCAACTGAGCTAAATCCCAGCCCATCTGGAAGCTTAGGTAGGGAAAAATCTACTTCTGGAATCACTCAAGATGTTGGCAAAATTCCCTTCCTTGCATCTGTTGACCTGAGGCCCTGGAGACTTGGCTGTCAATGGAAGGCTGCCCTCATTCCTTTGGTGTGCGGGCCACTTGGTGAGCAAGATGAAGTGTCTATAATACAACATAAGCACAGAAGTATCTACCCTCAACTTTTGCTGTACTCTGTTGGGTTAGAAACAACTCACAGGTCCCTCCCTGCTCAAAGGAAGAAAGGTTACACTAGTGGGTGAACATCAGGTGTTAGGAATCACGAGGCCACCTTACAGTTTGGCCACCACACTTGACTGTGTTTTTTAAAAAAGATATTAGTCTCTGAAAATTTTAGCCCAAGAGTGTAACAAACTTTAGTGGTTGATGATAAGCAAATGTTGCAAACATTTTTTTTTTATGAATTTAAACTTGAAGATGAGTGTGGTGGTACACACCTGTGATCCTAGCAACTTGGGAAGCTGAGGGAGAAGGATCACAAGTTTGAGGCCAGAGGCAGCCTGCATAATTTAGCAAGGTCCTGTCCCAAGATAAAAAATTTTAAAAAGGGCTGGAGGTACAGCTCAGTGACAGAACGCTTGTAAAGAATGTGCAAGGCCCTGGGTACCTCCCCAGTACTGCAAGAAACAAAACCAAAACAAAGAAAAACAACAACAACGACAACAACAAAACCCAACTTTGTTCTCCATGAGTGTCTTCTGGGAATATAGGGGGAGGCACATATTTTAAACATCAGTTTAAAACCATTTTTGTGACTCACAAAGGACAGTTATTGATTTTATGACAAACCAAGGCTACCACCTATCTTTTTAAGCAGATTGCTCCATCCTGCACTATACATTCCAAATAAATCTCCTAGATATCTTCACCTAAGAGGCAGGCCTGCAGCGATACCACTGTGGCATTCAATCCTATCAGATCTCGGAAGCTAAGCAGGTTCAGGCCTGGTTTGTACTTGGATGGGAGACCGCCTGGGAACACCAGGTGCTATAAGCTTGGAAGAAGGACCTGGCAACCCACTCCCAAAAAACAATCAGCCACTGGAAACCCAATAAATAGCAGAGAAGGACTGACAATTGTCTCTTGCCTGTTGTATGTTGGGTTGCTATGAGTTGGACACCGACTCAATGGCACCTAACAACACAACAACCTCATAGGCAAGTCTTCTTTGGAATATTTTCAGAGTGAGTGTTTTCTGTTTACACTCAAGATGTTCTGCCATCTTTGGGAAGGAAGCCAATTTTATTTTAAAAAAAAAAAGTTTCCAAGAATAAAAAATGGATCACAGCAAAATATTCTGGGCATATAACTAGCCTATGAGTTTGGCAGTCTTGATATCCATACCCTTTTAACAAAGATTTGCCTTTAATTGTCACTGTTTGCCCAGCCAGTATTTTGCCAGTTCTGGCTGGTTCTGGGAAAGTTCAGTCCCTAATGTGTTAGACCCAATGTATGATGTTGTTAGATCAGAAGTGGTGAGGAGTCACTGCTAAGAGTCCTATTGACCCACTACTCCACTCCTCCCCACATCTGCTCTCCATGACCACTGTCCATCCTTTATATGGACAGTTGGTGTTTTCTCAGTCTTATGTGAAATGCCACATAAACTGCACCCCAGGAGAACACCCTGCACGTGTGTCCTTCCAGCTGGATGTTGCCCCCAAGTCTTTCCCATTTCCAAAATGTAAAGGTGCTTCCATTTGAGATTGATAGAACCCAGAAGGATTTGGAAGCATGTCTTTTCCTTCACCCTTGAGAATTCAAAGGGGGAAAATTTATTTTAAGTCCTATCTAAGGGAGAAATGTGAACGAGCTTCTTCCCTGATGCAGACAACCAGAGAGGAGGTGACTGTGCCAACCTCTCTAGGTTTCCTGGGTCAAAGAAACAGAATTTAGAACCTGTAAGTATTGACCAAGATGAATGTCACAACTTTGATTAGGTAAGTATGAATAATTAGAAATTCATGATTTAAATTCCCTTTGAAATACACACTCTTAAAGGTGAAGAGGAGAAGGCATTTGGCAGAACACATCTGAGGAGGAATTGCCAACCATATAATGTTTGACAAATAGCTAGATGTAGTTTGCCAAATCTGAACATGGCCAGGTTTGCTCATCTCCACATTAAAGGAATATTAAGGTCTTTAGTGACCTGAACCTACTAAAGAAAAGGAAACCTCAGAGTTGAGACTAATGTTTCCTTCAAAAAATGACCTACATCTGCCTAACTACTGCTGAGATCTCACTGTGTAATACTGAATACCTAAAGCATGATATCTAGTAATGCACCGGCAATCCCAAAACAGTCAGCCATTGAAAACCCTATGAGGGTTGCTATGAGTCAGATACCGACTCGATGGTACCTAACAACAACAACAACAATGCATGATATCTAGTAATGCACCAATGTGAAGTTTCTAAATAAATAAAGGATGTTATAAAGACTACAAGGACCAATTAGCCTCGTTGTTGTTGTTAGGTTGGTCTGACTCATAGCAACACTCATAGGGTTTTCAATGGCTGATTGTTTTGGGATTGTTTTTGGGAGTGGATTGCCACATCCTTCTCCCATTTTTGCGGTGCTGGGGATTGAACCCAGGTTCTCAGAGAATGCAGAGCAGGTGCTCTACCAACTGAGCGAAACCCCAAATAATTAGCCTCATTAGATCATACAAATATAGGAATAAGTAACGGCCGTTGACTGCAGTAGGTGAAAAGCAGATGAATTGTTAGGAAAGATGGCATTATATAATAGGCCATGCCACAGCTGCGACATCATGTAAATGGCATTTCAAAGCATCCAAAGTAGAAAATTTGATATAGACCAATTCTTCAAATTTTCAGAAGTGGTAAGGAATGATGGTGCTTGTTTATATATTTATCATTATAATTACTACCAATTATTAGATACCCAGCAGGTGCTTAAAACTGGGCTAGCTTTTATGCTTAGCCCATTACAGAATGTTTATAAACCTTCTCATAGCCCTTCAGTATAAGTATTCAGTTTGTGCAATGACTGCTATAAAATTCTTGACCAGAATCTAGGTGTCATATTGTTGTCCATCTGAATCTCAGGCACCTATGGGAAAGTATATACAAACTGTAGGAATGCCTGATACTTAGAGGTCCTTTGGATTTTCAACCATTCAAACATAGTGTTTTGCCAAATCTGACCCAAAGTGATTATTTGAAGCATATCATAGTACCCTGCAGTAACTATGAGGGGTGAGTGGCCCAGTCTATTCTTAAATTTGCTAAGATGATGTAACTAGTGTTTCCACAAATTAATAGATTAAGCCAGGTTCATGGATCCACCAACTGCTTAATTCCACACTTATGATAAGCAAGATAATGCATACTCAGGGCTTATTATATACCAGTTACTATTCTAATACTTTCTATATACTATAATTCACTTAATATTTACCATAACCTTAAGATACAGTTTTTAGTCTAGTGACTAGTGTTTTGAAACAGTTTTAGACTTGATTAATTTCTATAACAAATGTCCCCCAAATCTTGACACCTCCACATAATGAAAGATTTATTTCTTATTTACATCATAGTTAGTTTGATGATTGGCAGACAATGACAGGAAAGAAAGAACACGGAGCACCTTCTGGGAGGTTTTTAAAGTTCAACCCTGTAGTGGCATAACCATTTCTACACACCTTCCAATGGACAGAACTGGTCAAATGGCCCTACAAAGATGCAAAGAGGGAATGGGAAATGTCGTTCATCTATCTTCCAAAATGGGGAAAGAAGCAGGATTGTAAGACTGTAACAATGTTTCTGGAACAGATAAATACGATTATTATCACTGCTTTATTGCTGAGGAAATTAAAGCATTGAAAGGCTCAGTGTCAAAGATCACACAGTTTGATACCCACCTTATGAAACCAATATACAGTATGGGAATTAAAACACAGTCACTTGGTGCTGTGGCACATGCCTGTAATCCTAGTAACTCAGGAGGCTGAGATAGGAAGATCACAAGATCAAGACCAGAGAAAGCCTGCACAATGTGGCAAGACCCTCTCTCAAAATGAAAAGTAAAAGGGGGCTAGGGTGCAGCTCAGTAGGAGAGCACTTGCCTCCCATGTGAGAGACCCTGGGGTCAATCCCCCAATACTGCAAATAAAACAAAACAAACAAAAAACCTCCCAAAACACTTTCAAGCAGTTTTAGTCCTAAACCTGTTTGCAACCACTACTCTTCCCTCTCCTTCAACTCGCAGTCAGAAACTTTATCCTCAAGTCACCACTATTTGATAGTATAGTTTCACCTCAGATCTAGCCTAGGCTTTTATTTTCATATTTCTACCTGGGTAAGTATGTCATTTACAGAGCTCAAATCACAAAGCACATGGAGTCAGTTATTCAAACAGTTCTGTGTGAATATTGCACATTAGTTTTGCACCCTCTGGTACATATTCTTTCCCAATCTCAGACCCACCCTCTTACCTACTAATCACTCTACCACCACCAACACATCCCAACCTCCAAAAAGAAGGAGAAAAGAAAGAAAATTTTCAAGAAAGCATTGCCAGTACTTGAGAAGGTCACGGGGAGTTTAGTGAGTTAATATTTGTCTGCACCTGGAAATAACCAGACTTTTGGCTCTATTCCTGTAATAGATGGTTACAAATATCAAACCATGATCTATGACTGAGGTTAGCTCAACTTCAACCTTGTGCTCAACAGCAGGATACTACATTACTTTCCTCACTCACCCTTCTATGTCTGTGTGTCCAAAGACATTTGACACTATCTCACCAAGGCTCCTGGGTGTTACCTTTCCCTGAAGTCTTAAAGACAACCTCAAACTAGCCTGGTCAGACCTTGGAAAGCTCCTGAATCCTGCGAGTCAGATGTGCTCATGTCAACACACCACCTGTTCTGGCAGGAAACCAATTTTCTTCTCTATTTCTTTATCCCTTGGGAAAGGTGCCTATTTCTGGCATCTGTCCTCACTTATCCTGCTTCACACAATGAGACAAAGAAGTCATTTTGTTTCTCAACTTTTGGAAAAATTACTGAGTTCTCTCTCAACACACATTTACTCTTTTCTCCCTATCCTTTTCTCCCTTACTCTCTCCACCCTCTCTTTGCTCAGTGCTTTCGAGTTGAACCCAGGGCCCCTGACATACTTTTTGCAAGTGCTCTGTCACTGAGCTGCACCCTCAGCACACTTTTTTACTTTTAAGTTTGAGACAGGGTCTCGCTAAGTTATGCAGGCTGCCTCTGGCCTTGAACTCATGATCCTCCTGCCTCTGCCTCCCTGGTTACTGGGATTATAGGCACGCGCCACCACGCCAAGTTTGTCTTCCTTCTCCTTATGTATTTAAAACTATTCTTGTTTGCTTGTATAATATTCTTGCTCCATTTCCTTTTATACTTTCCCTTGTCTGATTCTATGTGGAGTCTTAATTCCACTTCTTCTTACTGTCTTTGCCTACATGATAGAACTCTCCTCTGTAATATATTGGTTACTAGTATTACTTGTTTTCATTGCTTGTCTGGAATCTTTTGGCATTTTTCTGTAGGCAGGTCTATTTGTTTTACTTCCCTCCTAAAGGCACAAGCTAAGGTGTAGATAGCATGAATGGGAAAACATGACAGTATGAAAACACAGTCTTGCACTGTTAAGTTGTGCTCTAAGAAACATTGTGTTATGAATTTTTTAAAGTGCATATAACTTTTTTTTTCTCTCCAAATCCTGCCACCTCTCTTGTTTCAAACATGGCTTCTTTGGAATACGAAAAGAAGCAGGTTCTGAGGTAGGTGCCACAATGGAGTGTAGGCAGGTCAGATGGGTTTTCTTTTTCCTACAGAATCATCTTGTGATCTTGAAAAAGTGGAGCTGCAGGACAAAGTGTATTTAAAGAAAGACATTGTGGGACCAGAAGTTACTTCTGTGACTCACATACCTCCATTTTAAGCAAGTGATCTGAACACTGTGTACTTTGGTTTTGCCTTTTTATGAAAAGGAAACCAGTAAAAATGTACAATTTAAAATAGGGGCTCCTAAAAAACTTCCAATAAATGGCTCATTAAAATTATTTTCAAAGTAATATGGGCAAAAACATGAATGAACTTACCACAGGTGTGTATCCTAGGAATTGGTATTTCCAGAACATTCCATACTTTCCTCCTTCTATCTTCTGCCAAACTTTTAGTCACTTATTTATGGAACACTCTTCTAGTGATCAATACTTGGATTTGCCTGATAGACTTCAAGAAGCATAAAATTTTTAGTGAAAAAACAGAAAGGATATAATGAGATTTATGATAAACACCCTTGGATATGATGCAGATGTCTCTCTGAGACAATTTGTCCTAAGTCAGTATTTTACTCTTGCAACATGGGACAAAATCTGTGAACTCCAATTCTGGCTCCGTCCTGATTAGCTGTGAGATTTTTAGCAAGATCCATAACCTCTCTAGGGCTGGTGTTTAGCTCAGTTGGTCGAGTGCTGCTCTGTGCACTCTGAGGCCCTGGGTTTGATCCCCAGCACTGCAAAAATGGAAGAAGGACCTAGCAGCCCACTTGTGAAGCAATCCCCAAACAATTAGCCATTGAAAACCCTATGACTAGCAGAGAAGCTCTGACATAATGCCAGGCATGGCACAATGCCAGGAAGTGTTTTGTTCTGTTGTACATAGGGTTGCTATGAGTTGGACCTAATTTGACAACACCTAACAACAACAACATAACATCTCTTAGACTTAATATCCTCATAAGTGAAGAGCTCTTTGTGGAATGTGAGGATTAAATGAGGAAAAGCATGATAAGAACTTAGTATAGTGCCTGGCATTCAGTTAACACACAACCATTTGATGTTCCTTAAGCTCAATGAGAGATATTTTTAAAATATTAAGTTACTCTCTTTACTTCCTCCTTCAAATATTATTCCCTAGAAAATCTTGTTTTCCTGGATTCCTTTGGCCTTTTCAGTTGATCAACATGGGGAAAGAGAGGCTGGACACACACAGATTATCATTTAGCTCTGAGCAAAATAGCTGACTTTTTGGTCCTACAGTATAACAACAAAACTATGAAAACCAAGCTTTTGAAAAAGACAAGAACATTCTATACCATAAAGTTTCCCTTTTACAGAATGAAGGATAAAAATCATGTAATCATCTCAGTAGATGCAAATAAATTTTTACAAACATTAACACTTTTCAGGATAAAAACTCAACAAATTGAGTACAGAGGGAATATATTTTAACATAATAAAAACCATATATCATATATCAAAAGCTAACATCATACTAAGTGGTGAAAAACTGAAAGCTTTTTCTTTAAGATAAGGAACAAGACAAAGATGCTCATTCACACCACATCTATTCAATCGTCTTGGACATGCTAGCCAGAGAAATTAAGTAAGAAAAAGAAATAAAAGGCATCAAAATTGCAAAGGAAGAAGTCAGATCATCTCTGATTGCAGATGACATGATTTTATATGTAGAAAATCCTAAAATTTCCACAAAAAACACTAGGACTAACAAACAAATTTAATAAAAACTGAAGAATAAAAAATAAACACAAAAATCAGTTGTTTTTAAATGATAACAACTATCTAACAAAGAAATTAAGGAAACAATTCTATCTAATACAGCATCAAAAAAATAAAGTATTTAGGAATAAATTTAACCAAGGAGGTTAAAGACTTATCCATGAAAACTCTAAAATATTAGTTAAGTTAGACAGAAACAAATGGAAAGACATCCTATGTCCATATATTGGAAAAGCTAATACTGTTACAATGTCAATACTAAACTATACAATCTGCAGTTTCAATGCTATCCCCACCAAAATCCCATGACTTTTTTTTATAGAAATAGAAAAAATAAGCTATCTTAAAATTCATATTGAACCACAAAAGACCCACAATGTCAAATGGCTGAAATGATTTTGAGAAGGAAGAATAAGGCTGAAGGCACTATACACCTTAATTTCAAAATATATTACAAACCTACAGTAATTAAAACACTGCAGTGCTGGTATAGAGGCAAACATACAGACTAATAGGACAAAATAGAGTCTATAAATAAACCCACACATACACAATCCAACTAACCTCTAACAATGATGCACAGACTATACAGTTGGGGAAGGATATTCTTTTCAACAAATAGTGTTGGGAAAATTGGATATCCACATGTATAAGAATGATATTAGACCCTTGTCTTATACCACACACAAAAGTAAACTCAAAATGGACTTGAAATTAAAGACTTAAATATAAAAATCAAATTGTAACGCTCCTAGAGTAAAACATAGAGAAAAACTTCCTGACATTGGTCTTGACAATGATTTCTTGGATATGACATGAAAATCTAGACAACTAATACAGAAATAGATAAATGATACTACATAAGACTAAAAAGCTTCTGCACAGCAAAGGAAACAATCAACAGAATTAAAATGTGACCTATGAAATGACAGAAATATTTGCAAACCGTATAAAGGGCTAATATCTGATAGAGGCCAAAATCCAAAATATGCAAGAAACTCATACAACTTGCTAGCAAAATAGATAAATAAATTTAAAAATAACCCTACTGAAAATAGCAAAGGGCTGGATATAGTGGCTCACCCCTGTAATCCCAGCAAATCAGGAGGCAGAGGCAGGAGGATCACAGGTTTGAGGCTAGCCTCAAACTTAATGACACCTTGTCTCAAGGTAAAAAAAAATTAAAAATAGCCTAGAAGTGCAGCTCAGTGGCAGAGCACTTGCAAAACATGTAAGTGGCCCTGGGTTCAACCTACAAATACTGCAAAGCAAACAAATAAATAAACAAACAAAAACCAAAAAAAGACCTCAGTAAATTTTTCTCAAAAGAAAACATAAAAATGGCCAATACTTAAATGGAAAGATGCTCAGTCAACATCACTAATAATAAGAAAATGCAAATCAAAATCACAATTGATATCATTTCATACCTGATAGAATAAGTAGTCATTATCATATTTGATTTTGTCTTCTTGAGTAGCCCTTTGAAATCTTCTGTTTAGTTCTTTAACTTTGTCATGTTTTCCTTTTACTTCAGTTGCTCAAAATTTAAGGGCTAGTTTCAGAGTCCCTTCTGACATGTAATTTGGCATTTTCTTTTTTTTATTTTCTTTTTAATAACCTTTTGCTTTCCTCATGAAAGATATCTTTGTTGTCATGCCACAGTTCCTATGGTCTTTGATCAAGAGTGTCTACCACATCAAATCTGTTCCTGAGATGGTCCATGAACTCAGGTGGGATATACTCAAGGTCATACCTTGGCTCTCATATATGTATAATTTTCTTCAATTTCAGTTTGAACTTGTATATGAGCAGTTGATGATCTGATCCACAATTAGCAACTGGTCTCATTCTGATTATTAATATCGATATTTTCCATGATCTCTTTCCACAAATGTAGTCAATTTAGTTCCTGTATGTTCCATCTGGTGAATTCCATGTGTATAGTAGCCATAAATGGTGGTGAAAAAAATGTATCTGCAATGAAAAAGTCATTGGTCTGGTAAAATTCTACCATGTGATCCCCAGCATTGTTTCTATAACCAAGGCCACATTTTCCAACTTCTGAGCATTCTTCTTTGTCCCCAATGTTTGCATTCCAATCACCAGTAATTATAAGTGCATCCTGACTGCATGTTCAATCAATTTAAGACTACAGAAGCTTGTAAAAATCTTCCCTTTCTTCATTTGTGGCCTTAGTGCTGGCTGCATAAATTTAAACAATAGACATATTAACTGGCCTTCCTTGTAGATATATGGGTGTTATTCTAACATGGACAACATTGTACTTGAGGACAGGTCTTGGGATGTCTTTTCTGATGATGAATGCAAACCCATTTCTCTTTAAGGATTCTATAGAGAAAATATTAAATGACACAGGAAAATTCCAAAGAAGATAGAAGGAATATACAGAGTCATGATACCAAAAAGAATTGATGGATGACCAATCATTTCAAGAGGTTACATATGATCAGGAGAGAACGGTACTGAAAGAAGTGGAAGCTGCCTTGAGGGAAACACTGAAACACAAGGCTTTGGGAACTGATGGAATACCAATTGAGATGTTTCAACAGATGCAGCACTGGAGATGCTCACTTGTCTATGCCAACAGATTTGGAAAGCAGCTACCTGGCCAACTGACTGGAATAGATCCATATATATGCCTATTCCCAAGAAAGGGGATCCACCTGACTGTGGAAATTATCAAACAATATCATTTATATCACACGCCAGTAAAATTTTGCTTAAGATCATTCAAAAGTGACTGCAACAGTATATTGATAGGGAACTCCTGGAAAGTCAAGCCAGATTCACAAGAGGGTGTGGGACCAAGGACATCATTGTTGATGTCAGATGGGTATTGGCCAAAAGCAGATAATACCAGAAAGATGTTTATTTATGTTTTATTGACTATGCAAAGACACTTGTCTATGTGGATCACAACACATTGTGGATATCATTGCAAATAATGGGAATACCAGAGCACTTAATTGGACTCAGGAGGAATCTGTACATGGACCAGGAGGCAGTCATTCTAATAAAACAAGGAAACACTGCTTGGTTTACATTTGAGAAAGATGTGCATCAGAGCTGTATCCTTTCACCCTACCCCTTCAATCTCTATGCTGAGCAAATAATCTGAGAAGCTGTACTTTATGAAGAAGAATGTGGCATCAGAACTGGAGAAAGCCTCATTAACAACCTGTGTTATGCAGATGATATAACTTTGCTTACTGAAAGTGAAGATGATTTGAAACATTTACTGATAAAGATCAAAGAATACAGCCTTCAGTATGGATTGTGTCTTAACATCAATAAAACAAAAATCCTTAAAACTGGGTCAGTAAGCAACTTCATGAAAAGTAGAGCAGAGTTATCCTAAAATAGGGAGGAAAATATGTATGGCAAACAAGGGTAACTTCTCCACTAGGGTCAGTAGGCAGAGAGTATGTTGTTGTTGTTAGGTTCTGTCAAGTCTGATGTGACTCATAGTGACCCTCATAGAGTTTTCAATGACTGATTGAGGTTGACTAAGATTTTATTTTACTTGGTTCTACAATCAATACCCACAGAAGCAGCAGTCAAAAAATCAAAAGATGTAATGCATTGCGAAAAGCTGTTACAAAATATGTCTTTAAAGTGCTGAAAACCAAAGATAGCTCATGGAAGATGAAGGTGTGCCTGACTCAATCCATGGTATTTTTAATTGTATCATATGGTTGTGAAAGTGGGATACTGAGTAAGGGAAACCAGAGAAGAATTGATGCTTTTGAATTATGGTGCTGGTGAGAAATATTGAATATACCATGGACTGCCAAAAAACTCCAACAGATCTGTCCTAGAAGAAGTGGAACCAGAGTGCTCCTTAGAAAGAAGGATGGATAGAGTGTGTCTGACATCTTTTGAACATGTTGTCAAGAGGGACCAATCCCTGGAGAAGAACATCACATTTAGGAGAATGTCAGGGCAACAAAAAAAGAGGACGACACTCAACTAGATGGATTGACACAGTGTCTGCAACAATGGGGTCAAACTTTAAAAGATTGTTTACATGGCACAGTGTCTAGGAGTGTTTTGTTCTGTTGTATATAGGGTTGCTAGGAGTCAGATTCAACTCAATGGCACCTAACAATAACAGAAAAGATGGCTAATATCAAAAAGTCAAAAAGTCAACAAATACTGATGAGGATGTAGAGAAAATGAAATGCTTATACACTATTGGTGGGAATAAATTAGTACAGCCATAATGGAAAACAATATGTGCATTCCTGAAAAAATTGAAAATGTAACTACCATCCGATCCAGCATTTCTACTTCTGGCTAATGAAATCTGGATGTCAAAGAAATCCCTGCACTTGCATGTTTATTGCAGCACTTTTCACAATAGCCAAGATATACTCATATACAGATATACTGTTAAACTGGCCAATAAATGAATGAGTAAAGAGAATGTGGTATTTATATGGAATAGGATACTATTCAGTCATAAAAAAGAAGGAAGCTCTACTATTAGCGACAATATGGACAAATCTGGAGGCCATTGTGTTAAATGAAGTAAGCCAGCCACAGAAATACAGATAATGATCTCATATATGGAATCTAAGAGTCAAACTCATAAAAACAGAGGGAATAATGGTGGTTATCTGGGGCTAGAGGTGAGAGAAGAAAGAAATGAGGAATTGTTGTTTGAAGGGAACAAAGTTTCAGTTAGACACAATAAATAAATTCTGGACATGTACACTATAACAGCAAGTTGACATTCTAAATATCTCACAAAAAATATCATGATGAATATTAGATCCTTTCAGGAGTGTTTCTTGTTTGGGGTCTAGATCAAAATGGTACTATCCAAGATGGAATTTAGAAAGGCCAACATGGGCTTCATTGGATGGATCAAGACCCAATCTCCATGTGCCTCAATAAAAGAATCAAAAAGTGCTGTAGAGTACTGGACCAGAGTTGTTGTTAGGTGCCATCAAGTTGGGTCCAACTCATAGTGACCTTAAGTACAATGGAAGGAAACACTCCCCAATTCTGTGCCAGGCACACGATCTTATTTATCTTTAAGCCCATTGTTGCAGACACTGTGTCAATCCATCTAGTTGAGGGTCTTCCTTTTTATTGTTGACCTGCCACTCTCCCAAACATAATGTCCTTCTCCAGGCACTGGTCTCTCCTGACTACATATCCAAAATATGTCAAACACTGTCTAGCCATCCTTGCTTCCAAGGAGCACTCTGATTGCACTTCTTCTAGGACAGATCTGTTTGTTCTTTTGGCAGTCCATGGTATATTCAATATTTGTCTCCAGCACCATAATTCAAAAGCGTCAATTCTTCTCCAGTCTCCCTCATTCCATGTCCAGCTTTCATAATTGTATGATGCAGTTGAAAATACTATGGCATGAGTCAGGCACACCTTCATCTTCAGCATGACATATTTATTTTTCAGCACTTTAAAGAAGTGTTTTGCAACAGCTTTTCCCAGTATAATGCGTCTTTTGATTTCTTGACTGCTATTTCCATGGTTGTTGATTGTAGAACCAAGTAAAATGAAATCTTGGACAAAAATCCCTTCTTCATTTATCATGAAACTCCCTACTGACCCAATAGTAAGGATTTTTGTTTTGTTGATATTGAGGCACAATGCATACTAAAGACTGTGTTCTTTTACTTTCATCAGTAAATGTTTCAAATCCTCTTCACTTTCAACATCAGAGTTGTGTTATCCTGTATAATTCACGTTGTTAATAAGTCTTCCTCCAATCATGATGTTGTGTTCTTCTTCATAAAGTCCAACTTCTGAGATTATTTGTTCAGCATAGAGATTGAAGAGGTATGGTGAAAGGATATAGTCCTGACACTCACCTTTCTTGACTTTAAACCAGGCAGTTTTTCCTTATTCTGTTTTAACTGCCTCCTGGCCCATGTACAGATTCCTCATGAGTACAATTAAGTGCTCTGGTATTCTCACTCTTCATAATGTTACTCATAATTTGTTATGATCCACACAGTCAAATGGCTTTGCATAGTCAAGGAAAAATAGACATCTTTTTGGTATTCTTTGCTTTCAGTTAATATCCATCTGACATCAGCAATGATGTCCTTTGTTCCACACCCTCTACTGAATCTGGCTTAATTTTCCTGCAGTTCTCTGTCTATATACTGGTGTAGTTGCTTTTGAATGATCATTGGGAAAATTTTCCTTGTATGTGATATTAATGATATCATTCAATAGTTTCCACCCCCTTTCCCAGGAATAGGCACATATATGGATCTCTTCCAGTCACCTGGCCAGGTAAGAGTGTTCCAAATCTGTAGGCATAAACAAGTTATCACCTCCAGTGCTGCCTCTGTTTATTGAAACATCTTTATTTGTATTCCACTAATTCCTGGAGCCTTGTATTTCACCAATGTCTTCAAAGCAACTTCTGCTTCATCCTTCAGTACCATTGCTTCCTGATTATATGCAACCTCTTGAAATGGTTGGTCATCCACGAATTCTTTTCAGTATAATGACTCTGTGTATTCCTTCCATCTTCTTTTAATGTTTCCTGCGTCTTTTAACATTTTCCCTGTAGAATCTTGTACTATTGCCATGTGAGGCTTGAATTTTTTCTTCAATTCTTTAAGCTTGAGAAAACCAGAGCATCTTCTTCCCTTTTGATTTTCTGTCTCAGCTCTTTGCACATGTTATTATCATATTTGATTTTGTCTTCTTGAGCAGTCCTTTGAAATCTTCTGTTTAGGCCTTTAACTTTACCATTTGTTCCCTTTACTTTAGCTGCTCAAAGTTCACGGGCAGTTTCAGAGTGTCTTTTGGCATGTAATTTGGTCTTTTTTAATTTTCTTTTTAATAATCTTTTGCTTTCCTCATGAAAGATGTCTTTTGTCATGCCACAACTTGTATGGTCTTCCATCATGTGTGTCTACCACATCAAATCTGTTCTTGAGATAGTCTATGAACTCAGGTGGGGTATACTCAAAGCCATGCCTTGGCTCTCATAGACTTGTTCTAATTTTTTTCAGTTTCAGTTTGAACCTGTATATGAGTAGTTGATGATTGATCCACAATCAGCACTTTGTCTTGTTCTGTCAGTTTGTTGTACTATGGAGACTTGCATGTTACTGTGATGCTGAAAGATATGCTACCAGTATTACAGGTACCATCAGGGTCACACATTGTGGACAAGTTTAATTTGAGCTTCCAGACTAAGACAGACTAGGCAGCAGGACCTGGCAGCCTACTCACAAAACAATCAGCCATTGAAAACTCTATGAGTAGCAGAGAAACACTGTCAGACATAGGACCAGAAATTGAGCCTTACAGGTTGGAAGGCACTCACTAGATGACTGAGGAAGAGTTGCCTCCCCAAGGTAGAGTCTACCTTAATGACAGAAATGGAGTAATGCCCCAGGGACCCCATTTGCTGATGTGGCATGATGCAAAATAAGGAGGAACAAGTGTAAACATTCATTGATAATTGGAATGTGGAATATACATGGTATGAATCTAGGAAAATTAGAAATCGTCAAAAGGGAAGAGGAAGCACATAAACATCAACATTCTAGGCATTATTGACATGAGCCATCATTGACATGGGCCATTCTGAATCAGGTGATATTATGGTCTACTATGCTGAAAACAATTTAAAGGGAAATGGGGTTGCATTCATCATCAAAAAAGGTATCTCAATATCTGTCCTGAAGTACAATGCTATCAGTGATAGAATAATATCCATACGCCTACAAGGAAGCCCAGTTGATACGTCTATTATTCAAATTTACACACATACCACTACAGCTACAAATGAAGGTAGGGAAGATTTTTACCAGCCCCTACAATCTGAAATAGATCGAACATGAAATCAGGATGTACTGGTAATTACTGGTGACCATAATGCAAAAGTTGGAAACCAAGAAGAAGGTTTTGTAGTTGGAAAATATGGCCTTGGTGATGGAAACTATGCTGGAGATCACATGATAAAATTTCGTCAGACCAATGACCTTTTCATTGTGAATACATTTTTTTCACTAACATAAATGGCTACTATACACGTGGAATTCACCGCATGGAACATACAGGAACCAAATTGACTACATTTGTGGAAAAAGACAATGGAAAAGCTGTATATCAAAAGTCAGAACAAGACCAGATGTCTGGACCAGAGAGGTTCAGAGAAAAATCCAAGAGGTAAGGTGGAGGTCATTTTATGACTCTGGGTTCTCATGTGGAGACACTGTGGGAGAAACCACAAGCTTCCATCCCAGGTGCCAAGTGAAGCAGGACAAGCTGAATCACCCTGGAGACCTGTGAAGGTAAAAGATACAAAGCCCAGAGAAGCCTGGAGTTTCCCAAGGAATAGCAGAAACAGTCACCCCAAAGAGGAATGCTTCACTTTTCTTTCCGACCTTTGGAAATAAGTGGCTCCAGAATGGGACAAGATCTGAGAGAGAAAATAATGAAACTGTTTCCTTTTGCACATCTGAATATGATATGATGTCCATTTTGGAATATTATGCAAAAGTATATGAGAATTGTCCTCATACCAAGCTTGCATTCGGTTTGTTCATTTGTGTAAGAGGATGAGGATTTTGCATAGGATCTCTGATTACCTCACAGAGCTGTGGTGAACAGGGAGATTTACTTTTTAAAAACTAAATTTTGAAGCTCCACAGGTTAAAGGTGGTAATCTTCCACAATAACATATCATGTTTTCATATGAGAGTGGGTTACCTAAGGGCATCTGCCAAAATACACACACCTGTAGACACGGCATGCCGGTCCAGCCACTTAGCTATAGAGATTGTCCTTAACCAAAGTTTATGAGCCCTAATCAGATGTACTTCACTGCTTACTGCCTGAAGAATCCCTGTTTAGGGCTGAAGTCATCTAGCTAAAAATACACTTACCAATCAACACCTCCCTGTTGTTTCTGGCTGCACGGATGCGAAGGGCAAAGAAGCCGCTCCAAATAAACTTCAAAGAGCCCACAGTTCCTCAGGACACTATTTCACACCAGTAGTAGTATACCAAGCAGAATACATGCGCAGCACAGGTACCAATAATGTCAACAAACTCAAGGTGTTAGCGTGTGAAACGAGGTTGTTATTTTTGAGGACAGTGATTATGTCAACTGTTCCTCCTTACAATCACAGGGTACTTTTAGATCATGGACAACTAAATTGCCAACCAGTAATTTGGAGATCACATGTACAGCAGCCATTCAAAATAAATTGGTTCATTTTAACTCAGTGGCATTAGGAAATAGTAGGAATGTGAAATTCTCAAACTGGTTTGTAGTGTGCCGTTTGAGTTCAGTGTAGTTCTGGACAGGTGGTTCTTGCAGACATGGATCAACGAGGGGGTCATTTCTGTTGTTGTCAGGATGGAAATCCCCGAACCACATACTTTGGTGTCCATAGGCTGTCTTCATAATATGTTTCATCATTCCAAATGTTTCATGGATGGAAAATTATTTTGTAATGCAAATTCTCTGGCCTCATGAGGTGTCTGTGTCTCCAGATGTCCATTAAGCTTAGCCTAAGTCTCCATCTCCTACTCATAAATTTCAGAGCATCCTTGGATGGCTTTGGTTCTTGGTGGTTGCTTATTGTATCAGTTAGAAATTAGGCCCAGCCACATGTAACAGAAACCCAAATGCTATGGTTTAACCAAACAGGAAAGAGGTGTTTTCCTTACATATTCAAAGTCTGTAGTCCAAGGGCTCTGTGACGTCTTCAGTGTTCCAGGAACCTTCCATGTTTCTCTCCTCCTTCCTTAGAATATGGCTTTTACCTGATTCTTGATGTTTCATGATCACAAAATGACTGCCCCTTCCCAGGTTCATGAACTTGCTCTGCATAGGAAGAAGGGCTAAAGGACCAAGAGGCGTAATGCCTAAAGCAGAAAAGAAAAAAAATCCCAGAAATCCCTAGCAGACTTCTAAAAATAACAATAATAATAGTTATTATTAGTATCATTACTATTATCATCTTGATTTACTGGGTATTAAATCCAGGGGCCTGAGCACACTAGGTTCAGCAGACTTTTAATTATATCTCTGTGTCTTGAAATGACTGTTCTTGCCTTTCCTGAAGCTTGGGAACACAGTGTTGTAGCAAGATACAGTCCAGTCTGAAACAAAATACAAGTATAGTTGGAAAGGAAGAAGGGGAGCCTGGCTGCTAAGCACCCAGAAATCTCTGCCACTCATGATCCCAGATATGAACATCTTAATTGTGATCTTGTCTCTTCATGGGGTGTGGCCTCTTGGGCATGTTCTTCCTGATCCTACAGCCCAACACCATATTGCTTAGGTCATTTTTGCTCTTAATCCACTCAATAGATACTTTTGAGCAACTTCTATGTGCCAAGGACTATATCAGATGTCAGGAATAGGGAAGGAACGAAGGTCTTAAAGTCGTTTATCTTTTAAGGAGCTTACACTAGAATGGGGAAAACTGGATTTTTGCCCCCAATTATCCTCTTAACTTTGTGCAAGGCATAACCTGTGTCCCTTTTTATGATGATCCTGATTGGTCCCCAGGAATTGGGCATCTAGCCTTCTGTCTCTTTCTCTGCCAGAAGTAAAATAAATAAATAAAAATAACATGAGGCTACAAATACGTATGTTGCTGTTGCTGCAGATATAGATGTCTGACCTATTCCAAGTCTTAGATTGCAAAGCAAGATATTTATCATCTCATTGTGAAATACCTGCCTTGGGTTTTTTCAGGGCTTCCTAAAGAAGAATACTTTTACCTTCTTCCTAAATGAGCAACTTTGCTAAAAAACAAATTCCACTTTTAACCAACACAGTTACCAAGAATTCAAAAAATTTGGGCTTCACTGTTGGAGTATCCCATCAACTTAGGTCTAGCAAAGATTCCTCAAGGAGAAATTCATGCTCATTGATGGTTGTTTGTTGTTAGGTGTTGTCAAATCAAGTCCGATTCATAGACACCCTCATAGGGTTTTTAATGGCTGATTGTTTTGGGATTGCTTCAGGAGTGGATTGCCATGGCCTTCTCCCATTTTTGTGGTGCTTGGCATCAAACCCAAGTCCTCAGAGAGTGCAGAGCAGCACTCTACCAACTAATTGAACTAAACCCCAGCCCCACTGATGGTTAGTGACCTAATTTCCCTGAACATTTCAATTGCAAATCAGTGTACATTCTATTATTGTTGTTATTAGGTGCCATCAAATTGAGTCTGACTCATAGCAACCCTAGGGATGGGATTAAGCTCAATTGGTAGAGCACTGCTCTGCGGTCTCTGAAGTCCTGAGTTCGATTCCCAGCACTGCAAAATGGGAGAAAGAAGTGGCAACCCACTCCCAAGGCAATCCCAAAACAGTCAGCCATTGAAAACCCTATGAGGGTCGCTATGAGTTGGACTCAAACAACAACAACAGCATAGCAACCCTATGTACAGCAGATCGAAACACTCCCCAATTCTGTGCCAGGCACACGATCTTATATATGTTTGAGTCCATTGTTGCAGACACTGTGTCAATCCATCTAGTGGAGGGTTTTCCTTTTTTTCGTTGACCTGCCACTCTCCCAAATATGATATCTTTCTCCAGGGATTGATCTCTCCTGACTACATGTCCAAAATATGTAAGATGCCATCTAGCCATCCTTGCTTCCAAGGAGCACTCTGGTTGCATTTGTTCTAGAACAGATCTGTTGGTTCTTTTGGTAGTCCATGGTGTATTCAATAATCGTCTTCAGCACCATAATTCAAAAGCATCAATTCTTCTTCTGTTTCCCTTGTTGATTGTCCACCTTTCACAACCATATGATGTGACTGAAAATACCATGGCATGAGTCAGGCACACCTTTGTCTTCAGTGTGACATCTTCACTTTTAAATATTCTAAAGAAATGTTTTGCCACAGCTTTTCCCAAAGCAAGGTGTCTTTTGACTTCTTGACTGCTGCTTCCATGGGTGTTGATTATAGAACCAAGTAAAGCAAAGTCATGGACAATCTCAATATTTTCTCCATTTATTGTGAAGTTGCATACTGACCCAGTTGTAAGGATTTTTGTTTTGTTTATGTTTAGTCACAACCCATACTGAAAGCTATGTGCTTTGATCTTCATCAGTAAATGTTTTAAATCTTCACGTTCAGCAAGCAGAGTTGCATCATCTGCATAACACAGGTTGTTAATGAGTCTTCTGCCAATCCTGATGCTGCATTCTTCCTCATAAAGTGCATTCTGTAGCATCTTTAAAAAATGCAAATTCTTGGTTTCTTGAATCTAGTTAATCTGTTGCTTTGAACCTCTAGTTAGAAAAAGGGGATGATGAAATCCCTGTCCTAGTAAGGTCTTTCTCTTCTTCCCTTTCCAACTTAGGATTCCCATTTGTAAATAGAATGTGAATATGCCAGAGTCATATCCAAACATATTCAAAGTGCATGGAGGTCTTTGTGGAGGCTTGGAGATTCTGTGTCCAGCTGACAAGTTTAATGTAATTGAATTTAGAGGTTCTAAACTTCCCAGTGAGCTGGAGTTTAGCTCAGTTGGTAAAGTGTTGTTCTGTACTCTTTGAGGATCTAGTTTTGATCACCAGCCCTGCAAAAATGGGAGAAGGATGTGGCAATACACTGCCAAAGCCTTCCTGAAATAGCCATTGAAAACCCCATGAGGGTCCCTGTGAGTTAGACCTGACTCGACAGTACCTAATGACAACAAACATCCCAGTAGATATCCCTTACCAAACTGCCTCATCTCCAGATGCCATCCTCTGGGTTGAGTTCTTTGTTCCATTAAGCAACTAGTCACAGGATTTTCCCTCTCTTCTTCCTGCTCTCTACCAAGCTAGTTCCTCAAACCATTGCTCTGGTCATTCCTCCTTCAACTCACCACATGCTACACTGCCCTACATGTCCTCACTCATTTCTATCTGTGTATCATCCAATTGCCCATCTTCCTACCCCTCCTTCATTCTGTTCTGGTTCCTGATGAAATGATAAACCTACATAAGGCCCTTAGCATCTTCCCCACCCTCTGGGTCTCCCCACTGTACTTTGTGTGTTATTCCTGGCTCAACAGAGACCATCTATCATTGGGGCTGTTGCAGGTTGAAGGCACAAGATTTCTCTTTAGCCTGCTGTGTTTTCCAGGCAATTTACTTTTGAGACTGCAAAGCTGTGGGTGTGTAACTGCTTCCAACCTTCTCTGGGTGGTGATGAAATCATGGGGTGGCCATCTGTGCTTCCTCCATCTGTTGAGGCTGCACTGCGCCTAAGCAAGTGCAGCGCACCACCTTGAGCCTTGCTTTTCCAAGCAGCCTTCTCCAATTGAACCACCCCTTAGGAGTCCAGTACCTCTGGGGTCTCCAGAGCACAGCGTTTGTAGTTGGGCTATAGCTCCATTGCAGTTCTAGTAAAGCACATGCAGAACCTTGGAGCCTCAATATCCTGATCAATAAAATGGGATGATTATATATTTCTCATAAATTTGATGTGAGGATTAAATGAGAAAATGTACAAGAAAACCTTTTGCACATGGTAGGGGCTCAGTATATATTAATCTTCCTCCGCTATCACACTGTCATGCCGGGATAATCAGTGTTCATCTGCGTAGTCTTATTTCTTCCCATTACTTTGACATCTCATCTTATTGGTCTTTACATAGGAAGGCAGCAGTGTTAGAAAGAGCATTAAGAATAATGCATTCTCTGGGTGTGGTGGCTCAGGCCTGTAATTCCAGCAACTCTGGGGGCAAAGGCTGGAGGACCACAGGTTCAGAGGAACAGAGGCAGCCTGGGTAACTTAGTGAGACTCTATCTCAGATAAAAAACGAAAAATGGGATGAAGGTGCAGCTCAGTGGTAGAACACTTCCAAATTGTATGCAAGTTCCTGGGTTCAACCCCCAAGTACTACAATACAAAACAAAATGAAACAAATGAAACCATGACCTTGGTCACCGACCGTCCACTCATCTGGGTGACACTGGGCTGATTCTTTCATCAGTAAAGCAAAGAGATTGGTTTGCTAGGCTGCTAAGATCTATATATTTAACCTAAATCTCCTAAATAATATAGTGAGTGAATGGGCCCCTGGCCCCACACTCGAGATTTGTTCCTTGTGTAATAGGTGAATGAGTGTCTGATATCTTATGGCCCTGTGGTCCCACTGGCCATTCCTGTCCCATAGGCTCATTCAAGTTCAGAGACTCGAGTCTTAATTATGCAGGGATGTCTCAGGACCACAGAGGGAAGGAGTCCCTTAGAATTGAAGTCCTATTCCAGTCCAAATTGTATGAACCAGCCAATTCACATGACTCTCTCACTCCCTCAAACCCCATCCATCAAATCATTCAGCAAGAATAGGGTGAGGCCTGCTGGTGGCAATGAGAGACTGAAGAATGGGAGTCTGGATTCAGGCCCTGAAATTTCCCTTTTCTTCACTCACACAGCTGACACTGGGCTCTATGATGTGCAACTGGGAGCACATGCTTTAGTACCTTCTCTACTTACTGATAGTGTAATAAAGATCAGTGTTGATGCTGAGAATTTCTTTGAGATTATCAGATAAAAAATGTGATGTGGGTCAGATAATAAAACTGTCAATCCTATTCCCACTAACTCTCCATATAAGGATAAAGCCTTTTCTCTGCTTCAAGCCACTTATTTAAAATTATACCAAAGATGACAAATTTTTGGTACAATCAATCAATTTACACGGTCCCTTCAAACCAATATTACACAGAGCTTGGATGAAAGTCTCTGTCCTTGGACTGTTCCTGACACTATCACAAGAATATCAACCGTAATTTTGCTAATAATTCTTTCTTTAAAAATGCTAAGATGGAGGATCATTCCAATGCAACTTTATTTCTGCCTCCTAAGAACAGGAACCTCAACTGAAAGAGGTTTTCATAACTAATTGAAATTGGCCAAAGGTCTAACTGGTGGGAGGAGGGATTTGGACAAAAGCTACCAAAATTAAGAAACAAACAAACAAACAACAACAACAAAAATGTCCAGCTTGAAAGATAAGCTAACCAGCTTGTGGCTCTAACCTCCACCGTAGCACATCCTTCGTTTGGGTGTGTAGATTGGAAGTCTGTCGGGTGATGAGGCACAGTCCTTCTCTGTAAGACATGAGCCACTGGCTATTTTTACTTTTCACAAGTTCTTTAAGGAGTTGCAGGACTCGGAAACAGATGACAAAGACTGCCAACTCAGATGCATGTAGGCATATCTAATGTACTCTGCTTCATCCGTTTGGAATATGAAATAACCTCACATGTCTTTGAATGTTCAATTTATAACAACTCCAGTCCTTTGTTCTCACTGAGAAGTTTATACTTTCGTTCCTGGCTGTTGCCCACGGGAAGTCTGAGTCCCTTATTCCAGATTGGCCAACACGATCACTCATGAAAGAAGATGACTGTTCTTGCTGTGTCTCTACTGGAAACAGAAAGTCCATCCATCTAGTGCAAGCAGAAAAGCTGTTGCCACCAATTATCTGTGGGCCAGAGGGATTTGGCAGGCCAGGTGCTTCTCCCAGGAGTGGCACATTCTACTCAGCCTTGGGGCTTCCTTGCCATAGCAGCTGGGCTCCAGTATGACATCTTTTCTTTCTCACATATGTGAAGGCCAGGGAATGAGGACGGCTAAATCAAGAAAGGAAAGTATCGACCCCAGACCCCTGGGACAACTTTAACCCTTTTGTTGAACTGAAGGCCCTCAAATATTCCTCATAGTGAGTTTCTCCTTGGTTCCCACCCCCAGTGACTTTTCCTTCTAAAGTATTTCAATGAAAGAATTTCAATATTTCAGAGATAGTCTAATAAGTTGAGTGTCTAAAGTAAGGAATCTGAATTCTGTTGCTCTTCAGCCCCCACAGAATCCCCTTAATCCCATTATAAACATATCCACTCAGGAGTGACACTGTCTAATGCTGTTACCAGTAGCAACGAAGCACCAAGACTTTGTCAAGTCCAGGAATAGTCTGCTACAGCCCTTCCATGGGAGCCATGGGCAGGCACTAGCCTTTACACCTATTGAGCCTCTCGCATGGGGCCCCTTTACCGAGATTATCTATAGTAAAGTGACTCCATATCTAGAATGAGAGACAGCACTTCAAAACGCCCTTTATCAAATAATAATGTTACAAATAATATTTAAGTTCTACGTCACTGGGCCCCTGGTAATAAAGGCAAACTAATACTACATAAGAATAGACTACTTGCTGAGTATCATGCACATCATCCTTATTAATGAGCAATGAAAAGGACAGGGTGGGAAGGGGAGAACCCTGACAGGTGCAAGTACTGTGCTGGGTCCTGTCACATTTGCCTCAGTAGAAAGCTAAGGCTCAGAGAAGTTAAGGAACTTGTCACTGGTCACACAGCCAGTACATGGCAGAGCTGAGATTTGAATGGATTCCTCCTAACTCCAGAATCCATGCTTTTATGGTGTTTTAGTGCCTCTCTGGATTGTGATGAAGTGGGTTGTTAGCTTATGAAATAGGTGGAAATGTAGACAACACAAGGTATGAGGTCCATCTGAAACTCTCTCCCTTTCTCCCCTGTCCCCTGTGTTCCATCCCAGGTATACCTTGGCGATTGGCGCTTCAGGAGCTCTGGGTGTGCCCAGAGGATGTGCTGTATGAAAATGGGAAACTTCAAGATGGCATTCTCTCACAGCCTTGCCACCAAATGCTGTCAGGAAACTAAAATTGTTCAGGCTATTTTGAGCTCAAGCTCCAAGTTTTATCCAGCTTCCCCTCAAAGTAAATTGAAGTTCATGAATCTAAGAGGTTTTTTTTTTTTTTTTTTTTTTTTTTGCCTCACATTTCAGGTGGAACCACATAGCTAGAGTTTGTGCTCAAATTCATGTCCCTTATGTCATCCCCTAATTCCTCTGAAAAGCTCAGTGCAATCCTAGGGTCACCTGTGGGACCAGGGGCTTGTATTTTCAGGAGGGCAGAGAAGGGGTGCAATCTCAAGACTTGACTCAGAAAATGAACACAGAGCCAAGAATAAAATTAGAGTTGCCTGGTGAATGTTTACACTTCCCATAGGTTGGGGGAAGGGAGTGTAACCTGTTTGCCCTTTGAGTATAAATTACAGATTTTTCCCACCTTGAGATAGAAAGTTGACCTGTGAGACAACATTTTCTTTTCTTCCCTCCTTTTATCACAAGTAGGAATGGCTTGGTGAAATGTGTGTTGGTTTTCATTCTAGGTGAGAAAGCAGAAGTAAGGCTGGAAATTCGAAGTAGTACATCTAAGATGCATTTGCCATGGGACTAGGTACTAACATAAATAGTAACAAGGACTGGAAAATTTCAGGCCCTGGGTCCTGGAGTCTTCATGGTCACTGCGCAGCCTGGGAAATGATTCAGGGTGACACACGCAGAGAATCTTTTCCTGGAAATGGATCTGGAGGACAGCTTATTATAAACAATAAGCCCTTGTGTATGGGATTGAAAATAAACTCAGACAGTGCATGAGGTTACAGTTATGTGTTGAAAGGCAAATATCTACCATCTGTCACCTATCCGCATGCCCTGACGGAAGCATTTGCCTCTGCCTGGAATCCTATTCCAGAAACTCCTGCTAAGTGACCAGACACTTCTTTATACAGAGTCCAGGGACTTAGGGGTAGACTCCAGGTTATTTAAACTCCTTTTTACAAACATATTTTTGGGGGGTTCCTTTTAAGAAGAGAGGCAATGTTGTATCACATGGTCACATGGTCTTTTATCCATCAAGTCATTCCTGCTTACCCAAATGTCACAGTCTAATGGACTATTTAGGGTCAGCTTTCATATATTTCCCCCCATTAATTATATGTGATATTTTTCTGACACAGCATGTTGGTTAGTTCCAAGTGTATGAATGAAAATACTGGCAAGCTCTCAAGCTTTGTCTCTCAGATACAGAAAAGACCATAGTTTTCTATCATTGGTTTCAATGCTACACTAAAGTCCTGGTCAGGTAAATGATCCTTCTGGACAAGAAAACTGTATAATTGGTCCAGATGTTATCCCCCTTCCTTTGCAATGCACCTCTCAGTTTAAATGTATCTTCTGCCTTCCTTTCTCATGTTGTACAGTACAGTTCTGGAGCTAATGGTATAATTTCCAGAGGATATTTCTCTATCAGCTCAAAAAAAAAAAAAATCAGGAAAAAGTATTTTGACAATTACTTGTGGGGGCATATTATTCTGGTGGTACTAACATTTTGGAAATAAAAAGTGTCTTTAATCTGGTGATTACATAAATTTTTACTTGGTGAACAAGGATTGTGGCCTAGAATTTAAGACATCATCTTTTTTTTTTAAAATCTAAATTCCTCTTCCACGAATCTGCATTTTTGGTGAGGCCACAGTGTGGGGAGACAGAGCTTGTAATTACAATCCTCAAGTCCATGAGCAATCCCAGGGTCTAGGGAAGCTCAAATCTCTGAAATCATGTTGAAGAATAGAAGGGACTGGGATGGAAAAATCAAACTTGCCCCTGCATAGGTACCAAAGGGAGCTTTAGGAGACACAGAGAAGGCCTGACTCTGGCATTCCCACAATAGGCTCCACCAGATAGGAACACTTTAGGTACTAAAGTCCCCAGTGACAGCTTAATGCTATGAGAAAAATTAGGTTCTTTATCCTAAGTACAGGTTCCCACCCTTTGAGTCGTGGGCCTCAGGCAGGCTGCAGTTTTATAAAGGGTAGAAAATTCACAATTGGCTTGAGAAGAGCCTGGATAATGCATCTCACCAAATGCATCATGGGTCATCTAATATAAAGACTAAGACTCTGGAGCCTGACATTTTAGTTTTGAATCCTGACTATGCCTCTCCCTAGTTATATGGGCCTAAACAAGTTACTTAATGTCTAAGTGTTTAGTTTCTTTACCTGTCAAATATGAATATGGTAATAATGCCACCTCAGAGAGTTGTCTTTTGTTGTTGTTGTTAGGTCCTGTTGCATCAGGTCTGACTCATAGCAACCCTATGTATAGCAGAATGAAAACACTCCCCAATTCTGTGCCAGGCACATGATCTTATTTATCTTTAAGGCCATTGTTGCAGACACTGTGTCAATTCATCTGGTGGAGGGTTTTTCTTTTTGTAGTTGACCTGCCACTCTCCCAAACATGATGTCTCTCTCCAGGGACTGATCTCTCCTGACTACATGTCCGAAATATGTAAGACGTAATCTGGCCATCCTTGCTTCCAAGGAGCACTCTGGTTGCACTTGTTCTAGGACAGATCTGTTGGTTCTTTTGGCAGTCCATGCTATATTTAATATTAATCTCCAGCACGATAATTCAAAAGCATCAATTCTTCTCCTGTCTCCCTTGTTCAATGTCCAGCTTTCACAACCATATAATGTGACCGAAAATACCATGGCATGAGTCAGGCACACCTTCGTCTTCAATGTCTTTAGGGGGTTAATACATGGGGAACAGTGTTCTTGCACACAGTGCTCAATATAGTTTAGCTGTTATTGTTTGGCAGCTGTAATCATAATAAAATATATTAAATGTGATTTCATTGCTACTCTTTGTTAATATAAGCAGTTTTAATTGATGAAAACCAAGCACAGAACTACCATCCCATAGAAGGTTTTCATTCTCACAAAGGGGTGAAAGAAATAGGTGGAGCAGAGTTATCCTAAAATAGGGAGGAAAATATATATGGTAAGCAAGGGTAACTTCTCCACTAGGTTCAGTAGACAGAGAGTATGTTGTTGTTAGGTGCTGTCAAGTTGGGTGTGACTCATAGTGACCCTCATAGAGTTTTCAATGGCTCATTGTTTTTGGGATTGCCTTGCGAGTGGGTTGCCAGGTCCTTCTCCCGTTTTTGCAGTGCTGGGGATCAAACCCAGGGCCTCAGAGACTGCAGCACAGCACTCTACCAACTGAGCTAAGCCCCAGCCCCAGCAGAGAGTATGGGGACCCCAAAATTTTAAAAGTTCAGGAAAATGTTTTAATTGCTTTTAAAATTAGAAGAAAAATTAACTTTTAGGTTGAAGAAAGTTTTAAAATATATAACATTAATACATTTCTCTTTAGGCAATATGTGTGAATATGAAATATAACTTTTAATATTTTTATGGAGGAAAAGGTCAACAAAGGCAAAAGCAATGGGGCCCATGGAAGTCATAATGTTGCCCAGAATACAAGTACCTTGGTTGTATTTGCTTAGGAACTTTCCTATGTTCCCAAGTGGGGAGCTCTTTGACAGCAGAGACTACATCTTATTTGCCATTATACACACAGAAGGTCACACAGTGCCTGGCACATCCTAGGCACCAAATAAATATTTGATGAATGAAGGAAATAATTAGCATTTGGGGTCATATGCAATAAACTCTGGAAAAAAGGGCCCTTGCTAGGCCTCCAAGCAAGCCAACTTCCATACCTTTGAGAAGTGCATTTGAGAGTTGCATTCCGTGCTATGTAAATGAAAAAGGAATTGAGCAGGGCAAGAGAGAGACATGCTCCATTTTCTTGGATCTGACTCTGAAGCAGACTTTGCATGAAAGACTGAAGCTCAGAGCTAGCTAGGGTCCAGCCACCAGCAAGGGGGCCCTCACTAACAAGATCTTGGAAGAGTGAGGCTGCTTGCAGCAGAAAGGACGAATACCCCGCCTTTAGCTTGCTTCTGGGTCCTCCATTGCCAAGGCCACAGGATACATTGGGGAGAAAAGGGAGAAAGGCACCTGGAGGAGGATGACACCTTAGGAAAGCCAAGGTCAAATGTGGTGGCTAAGAACCAAATCCAACTGACGTTGTTATGTGCAGTCAAGTTGGATCTGACACATAGAGAGCCAATGTACAACAGAACAAAACACTGCCCAACACTCTGCCATGCACACAGTCTTTTTATATTTGAACCCATTGTTGCAGCCACTATATTTCTTCTCATTTTGAATCATGCCACACCAGCAAAAGGATGTCCCAGGGTCTTTATTCCATTCCAATCATTAAGGTCAACTCTGCTTTGAGGTGGTAATTCTTCCCCAATCGTCTCCTGAATGCCTTCCAACATAGGGGGCTCATTTTCTGGCACCATATTTGACAGTGCTTCTCTGCTCTTCATAGTTTTCAATGGTTAATTGTTTTGGGAGTGGGCTGCTGGGTTCTTTTTCCTAGTTTATCTTAGTCTGGAAGCTCAGCTGAAACCTGTCCACCATGGGTGGCCCTGCTAGTATCTGAAATACCAGTGGAATAGCTTTCAGCATCATAGGAACATGCAAGCCTCCAAAGTGTGACAAGCTGACAAATGGGGGAAATCCAACTGAAGCAAAGCCAAAATGCCAAAGTTCTTCTGCCCAGGTATCATTATCATATAATACCATTCTATTGTGTGTGAGTGTATGTGTGTGTGGATGTGTATATGGGGGAGGGGATCTAGGAAGGGAGAGAGAGAGAGAGAGAGAGAGAGAGAGAGAGAGAGAAGGTGAGTTGTCTTTTTGTATGTGTGGGGGACTGATTCTATAACACCCCCGTGCATAGATAACAAACCCCATATATAAAATGTGCAAGTCTCTTACAGAAAATGGTATATTATTTGCATATAACTTGTACACATCCTCCTGTATAGTTTAAATCATCTTTAGGCTGGGCTCTGTGGCTCACACCTTTAATCTCAGAGACTTGAGAGGTGGAGGCAGGAGGATTGTGAGTTTGAGGCCAGAGGCAGCCTGCATAATTTTGTAAGACCTTGCCTTAAGATAAAAGGCAAAAAAAAAAAAAAAAAAAAAAAAAAAAAAAAAAAAAAAAAAAAAAAAAAAAAAAAAAAAAAAAAAAAAGGGCTGGGGTTGCAGTTCAATGATAGAGCACTTGCAAAATATGCCTGAGGCCCTGGGTTCAACTCCCTAGTGCTCTTAAAAAAAATCATCTCTAGATTACTTATAGTATCTAATATCATGTAAATAGTTGCAATTCTGTATTTTTAGGGAACAATAATAAGAAAATAACTCTGTACATGCTCAGTAGAGATAATATTAATAAATATTTTTTACCCGAGGTTTGTTGAATTCACACTTGCAGAAACTGTAGATGTGGAGAGATGATTATGTTTTTATGAATACATAGTTGCAATAGACCCACACAAAACAATTTTTAAAAGGATGATCATGACTGAAGATTAGAAGTTTATGTACACAATAACATCAAGTAGTGAGGTTTTATTTGTTTGTTTGTTTGTTTGTTTGAGATAGTCTATTTTGCCCAGCTGGCCTTGACCACATGGCCTTCCTGCTTTATCCTCCTGAGTGTTCAGATTACAGATGTGCACTGTCATGCCAGTTGACATTTTGTTTTGAGTGGGTAGTCTAGATACTTATTACTTGTTAAAAATAATTAACAAATAAATAAAAGAAGATTATGCAGGGAGCAATAGGAGAGAGTGCATGAATCAGGGATTATAATTCCTATAATTCTGTGCACCAAAAGCCCCATGAGTCCCCTTTTCTGCCTGAACAATCACAGGCAGCCTTGTTTTTCTTTTCAAAGGTGACTAGGTTATGTGGGAGGGTTGTGGGGATCCGGAAGAGCATGTGAATCCAGCTTATTTGACCTTCTGGTTAGATGGGTCGCAGACTTGCCCTCACTGAGTCAGTGAGTGACATACATGCCCTGTCCTATTCTACGTAACTCTTTTGACTTTGCCCATTCCTGCCAGAATTCTGAGACTCAGGACTACCACTTGGTGGGAAAGGTGGCAGAATGGTGCTTTCCACCCCAGACAGGCACACAGTACAGCTGATGTCCTTTGGGGGCTCCAGTGAGATGCCTATGCAGCAGGTTTTGCTTCTGGCAGGAAAGGTTCCAGAGCAAAGGGAAAGATAGAGAGGAAGAAAGGAACGATAGAGTGTGGAGAAAGGTGTTTTAAAAAGACAGAAAAAGCAGGAAGCGAGGAGAGCATTTTCTCAAACTCTTTACAATGGTAACTTTTTCTTACTCCAAGATATAGTTCAGTTGATTCATTAGAAAGACTGTTCTTCTGACTTGAGTTTTAGATTTCAGTGAAATTACTACCAGTTGAACTATTTGATTTAATTAACCTTTCCTATAGGAAGTGAGAGGGGTGGGGCATAGTGTAACCTGTTAACCCCCTTTGTTAACCCTGGTTCTGACCTATGGCATAGCAGATCATGTGAGCTCCCTGGCCCTCAGTTTCCACATCTGACAAAACAAGAAAGTTTGACTACAAGGTCCGTAGGGTCTGTTTCACATGGATACTTTACAATTTTAAGTGACTTTAACAGACAATAAATAGTAGGAGAGAAATTGATATTTCATAAAGATTGACAAGAACAGAAAATCTGGTCTCTTCCTCTCCAGATTAACATTCAATTTGCTTAGGAAATTGCAGTTGCTTATGTCTTGAATTCTCAGGCATTTCTACATTTCCTTATGATCTGTACTCCTTGAAAGAAAAAAAATGAAGGTTGTAAAATCTTCTCCATAAAACCCCATGTTAAATGGAGCAAAACTTTTCTTGAATAAGAATTTCTCTGAATGGATGCAGTCAGAAGGGCAAAATTGACTTTTTTTTTTAATTGGAAATTTTTAATGAACACCTTAATGTGATTCATTCTGACATGCTTTTCACTGTAACATTTCCATGCATGCATTTTGTTGTACATTATTCTTATGGGTTCCCCCTTACCCTCTTGTACACTACCCCCCATCCCACTCCCCCATCAAAGATTTCTCTATCATTTAATTGTCTTTTTATGGTAATATTTTTCTATATATCCTTGGGTTCCAGTTCTGTTAAAGATAGAAACTTTTCCTGCAGTAAACTTTGTTTTTATCTTGTCAGAACTACTGCATGTATTTTCTAGACCATTTATAATAACACCATTCTTAGCTTCTTTTTTCTTTTATTTTGATCCAACCTTTGTATAGGAGTTTTCCTTTTTATAATTTTGATTCAGCTCCCACATATGAGTGAGAACATGTGGTGTTTCTCTTTCTGAGGTTGAGTTCGTTCATTTAAAATAATTTTCTCTAATTCCATCCATTTTGCTGCGAATTTCCTTATTTCATTTTTTTTGATTGCTGAATAGTATTCCATTGTGTATATGTACCATAGTTTTTTTTATCCATTCTTCTGTTGAAGGGCACTTTGGTTGATTCCATATCTTTGCTATTGTGAAAAGTGCTGCATTGAACATGGAGATGCAGGTGTCTCTATGGTATGATGACTCATCTCCCTTTGGGTAAATTCCCAATAGTGTTATAGCTGGGTCA
>VMDO01002657.1:8042-162276 GCA_007922755.1 Pedetes capensis
AGATCTGCCGGGATCGGATTCCACAGGGCTATGGCTGCAGGCCAGTACTTGGTAGCACTGAATAATTTGCCTATTGGAAGTGGATAAATGAATCATGCTTAGTATGCTCTGACCAATTCTGTTTTTAAGTTTGTTAAATAACCTGTGCCTGCAGTCATAGCCCTGTGGCATCCGATCCTGTCAGATCTCGGAAACTAAACAGGGTCAGGCCTGGTTAATACTTGGATGGGAGACCGTCTGGGAACACCAGGTGCTGTAGGCTTGGGAGAAGGACCCAGCAACCCACTCCCCAAAATCAATCTGCTATTGAAAACCCTATGAACAGCAGAGAAGCACTGACAATAGTGTTTTGCCTGTTGCACGCAGGGTCGCTGTGAATGGGACACCACCTCAATGGCACCTAACAACAACAACAAATAACCTGTACATAGAACCATTTTCACAATTGCTAAGTTGATCTAAGATACCTTCACAAGTACATTTTCTTAAGGATGCTTGTTCTTATTTTTTCCTATCAAGATCTGAATTTTAATTTTATATATAACTACTAAGTATGTGGAACTAAAACAAAGAACAAACAAGAAATCCCCTGAAACCAAAACTAAAACCCCCAAACTTTGCCTTATATTATAGGATCCTCAAATCTGAATTGTGGAATCATTAGCTTCTAAGTTTATTCAAAGAGAAATCTGATTTTTTTAAAAAATTGAAACTGGTTGCAAGTGGACTCAAGACATACAGTTTTGATTCTCGCCTAGGAAAAGCAATCAAGTGGACTACTAATTTTTAAAAAGGAGAGAAAAAAGAGCCCTGTGGTTAGCATGTGTCTCTAGCATAGACATCCAATGCTTCAGGAAAAAACAGAAACATTTTATTGTCCCGCAGATAATGAATTCTAATGACCAAATGCCATGGTATGATGATGATATACATCATGTAGACTTTAAATTACAAGTTTTATTCAAGTAATTCTTTCAATCTGACTTTTGGGTTTTCTAAATTCTATAAAGCCAAACATGATGAATACTTTGGAAAGAATTGGCTTGAAAAATCAGTTTACCTTGTTGGACTTGGAGTCTCCATTTTGCATTTTGATAGTGGATGTTAAGGGGAGAAAAAGTAAGCAATATTATACACTACTAATAATTGAAAATGTAATCCCCAAAGACTACAAAATGTAGCCAATTAATTTTTAAACCCTGTCACTTGTAGTTCATGGGTACTGAAGAATAAATTAGTGACTAGTGACTGACTAGTTTTAAAGTGAACTCTCACCCTACAAAGATTTATTACAAAACCTCAACCTATTAAAAATATTAAAACATGTTCTTTGCAACTCAATTTACATTTTTGGGCATCCCATCTACTATCCCACAGTACTTGTATTCGTCTTCATATTGAGCCACACTCCAGTGCACCTGACCTCTATTTTATAAAGTTTAAGAAACCCAGTTCTTGGACAAAGGGAATACACTCAGGATCTAAATTTATGTTGAACTGTCAACTGCTAGAGTGGATGGATGTATTTGTTGTTTTATTTTCATGGTAGGAGAAAGACTGCAGCCATAGCCCTCTGGTATCTATCTGATCTTAATCAGATCTCAGAAGCTAAGCAGGGTTGGACCTGGTTAGTACTTGGATGGGAGACTGCCTGGGAATACCAGTGCTGTAGGCTTGGGAGAAAGACCCAGCTACCCACTCCCAAGAAACAATCAGCTATTGAAAACCCTATGAATGGCAATGACACAGTGCTGGTCATGCCACAGTGTCAAGGAGTGTTTGGCCATTGCATATCAGGTCTCTGTGGATCAGACTCAACTTGACAGCACCTAAGAACAACAGAGGGCAGGTCCTCATTCCTACAATGCACTCATTTTCCACATTATGTTTAAGGTATGGGACCATGAGTAAAGGAAGTCCTCTTTTTCTTTTTCCTTTCTTTTTGCCATTGAGAAAAAAAATTACTTTTATAAAATTGACCTTTATCCCTAATATAAAACTGTATGTATATATATGTATATATGTGTATGTATGTATGTATGTGTGTATATATGTGTGTGTATGTATGTGTGCATATATATATATATGTTTTGAGTTTCAGTCAGCTACTTGCTCACCATCTGATATGAAAATCTGCCTCACAGGTGAAGACACTATACTATGAATGACAGCTTAGAAGCTTTTAGACTCAGTTCCACCCCAGAATTTCCAGCTGAAGAATGAAATACCCTCCCTTATAAAAATACTTATCCTAATCTGGCTTTATAGTCTACAAACTATTTAAATTGAACTTTCCACTAGAAAGGGCCCTAATTCTGTTGTATTTGTCTGTGGAATTTTTGTGTCATTTCCTATATTGCAATCATGCATATCCAGGTGTCTTCTATTACTATCTTTGCTAAAGCAAAAGACAAGGAACTGCATTTGATTTATCAAGTGTTTTACTCACTTAAAAAATAAGCATTCATACTGCAGTAGGCTTTGATTTTCTTCAGAGAATGGGACCAAACCAATGGTAACAAGTCAGGTGTGAAATCAGGAAATAACAGAAACAGTATCCAATAGTTCCTTTTAATGGAATAGAATCATTCCTTTTTAAAATTGAGTAGCTCATTTTTTAAATAGAATAGACTACTTCCTTTTAATAGAATAGAATAGAATAGTTCCTTCTAATAGAATTCCTAGTAATAGCTAAAATATTGGAAAACATTAAGTTTTATTAAGAAATCACAATGTAGAGTGCATGTATCAAGCATCATATGGCTTAATTTTATAGAAATTGAACTCAGTTTGAAAAAATCCATTTGCTCCTCTGACAACCAATGATACTTTCTCTTTCTTTTCTGGGCTAGAATAAAACCCTTCCTGCTCTGTTGCAGGGTTGACTTTATGGCCGCATGTCTTTCTCATCTTTATCCAGATTATTTTCAAACAGATTTGGAGGTGGCCAACAACTCTGTGTCCCTCCAGTTCAAACAAGCATCTCTTCTCCATCTCCATCCAGAACCTGTCCTTTATATAGACAGTCCACTAGCAGTATATGTATATAAATTAATGTGGACATTTTAAAGCAATGACCGAAGATAGTTCTCATAGAACATTATATTTATATAATGCAGTGTGAATCAGACAATTTCAGCCATATCATTTCCCATTTACCCAATAGTTTAGTTCTTCTGATTTATTTATATATTTATTTTTTGTAGTACTGGAAAGTGGAACCCAGGTCCTGCCACACACTTTGCAAGTACTCTACCACTGATCTGCACCGCCAGCCCATTTTAAATATTTTACCTTGAGACAGGGTCTCATTAAATTATGCAGACTGCTTCTGGCCTTGAACTCAGATCCTCCTGCCTCGGCCTCCCTAATCACTGGGTTTACAGGTCTGGGCCATCATGCCTGGCTTGTCCTGATTGATTTGAAAAATTTCATGTGATAGCCTCCTTGAACAGGATAGACACAGTCTTTTCCTTTTCTCACTAACCCTTTAGGTGGCCTCAGACTGTTCCATTTTAAGTATTCACTATCCAAATTCTTCTCTATCATTTTCTCCCTTGTTCTGCAACAAGTGAGACTCCATGGAAAATGGTTTTGGTGGAATGCTGCATACTTCAGTTTCCTGGACAATTAAAAATATTACTCTGTCTTCTGAATGTGTCGGCGAAATTCATTATGTTAACCATTTTTACAACTGGCTGTTTAAAATGGGTATATAAGTGTCATGCATTGATACATAAAAGCAGTGCTGATAGCTACAGTTATAAATTTCTGAACTTGCTACTTTAGCTGACCTATTTTCTGGGATTTGGGCTAGATTTCTATTCAGATACATTGACTGATTCTTTATACAGTATGAATAAAACCGAAATACAACTATTCTATGAAACTGTGGAAGACACAAACCATTTTTCACTTTTATTGTTGTTTGATGCCATCCAGTCAGTATCCAACTCATAGTGACCCTATGTACAACAGATGAAACACACTTATCATGCTTCCCTGCTATTTATCAGGTTTTCAATGGCTGGTTGTTTTTGGGAGTGGGTTGCCAGGTCCTTCTCCCAAGCCTACAGAACCTGGTGTTCCCAGGTGGTCTCCCATCCAAGTACTAACCAGGCCAGACCCTGCTTAGCTTCTGAGATCTGACAGGATCAGTTGCTATAGTGATACTGCTGCAGGGATTCTTCACTCTAAGGGTATTTAAATACTGATGGATATGGATTATTTTTCTGTAACATGATCTAAACTGATTTTTTTCAATCTCTCAAGATTCAACAAAGTCAACTTTGTTGCCAAATGGAATTCTATTAGGAAACTGGGTAAGCTAATTTAAATTCACTACTGGGATAGATACATACACATAAACATCCATGAATAGTCACTCTAATTTTATGACCTGAACATAGGTCGCTAAAAGGGAAAAATGTGTGCAGAACTGAATAGGTAGTCACCTAGGTAATGTGATTAGATAGATGCCAAAATATATTAGGTTTTTAAATCTTCTTAATTATTTTAACTCTCTTCTATAATGCTCTTCTTAGCAAAGTGAAACATAAATTTTGCTGGAGGCCCAGAAAATGATAGACAAGGAGAAGCACTAGACAACTAAGTCATGTCTTCTTGCAGAGTTAATTTTATTAAATGGTAAATTATTGTAATTTTAGCCACTGATGTATTATAGATGCAATACAAAATTTATTGCAATTTTGAGCCAGGTGCAATGACTCATGCCCATATCCCAGTGATTCAGGAGGCAGAAGCAAGAGGATTGCAGGTTAGAGGACAGAGGCAGCCTGTATAATTTAGTGAGATCTTGTCTCAAGATAAAAAATAAAAGAAATAGGATAGGAGTACAGCTAAATGGTAGAGTGCGTGCAAAGCATGTGTGAAGCCCCAACCCCCAACCCCCAACCCCCCCACAAAATTGCAAATTCAGTGTATCAACTTGTGACTTCAAATAATTTTCTGGACTAAGTCTACTTCAGAAGACCCCCTCCCCCATTTTATTATTATTAAAGGCACTGAAGTGATCCATTTTACAAAACTTGTGTTTAGACTGTTTTCCCACTGTGAGTAGCTGGTATGGTTGATGTATTTTGACTTAAGGAGGCTCCCTTTCTGAAAAACACTTCTTTTACTTGATAGAAATTTTACTTAGTAGAAAGACTTTTCAATAAATTTATTAAATGAAAATATGCTATTAGGAAGGGATGGCCAATGGTATTATCATTTATTATCTCATTAACTTGTCCTTTCAGGAGATAAACAACTACATATGTTTTTAAGAAAAATAAAATATGAGATATCTATTTAGGCAGCATTTGGACATAATTATGTGGAGCACTTTGACCTAACATATGCATAGTATATGCTATTAATGAGGGTAGTAATATGACATTGGGCAGCTAGAGTTTTTGATAAGAATAATGAGAATCTCAGGATATAAGTGAAATAGAAAGTTTATCAACTGATTACTTAACTTGAGAGGTAAATGTGCCAGAATCAACCAATGGATATTAACACAGTGTTAATATTAAATGTACAATAAGTAGATACATTCAAGAGAGTACAGTTTGCCAAATTGTGTAGCTGGATGTAGGCTTTTGGAGTCTGATCTATCCCAGATACCATTTGGACCCTGCTCCTGTAGTCCTGTGATTTCCTCACTGTATTAAGGAAATCTAAGGCCATTAAGATTATTTCCAAAGCTTACTGTGATGCCTAGACCTTGGATATTTAAATATTTGCTTATCTCTCTTCCACTCTTTTCCTATATTTTGTTAATTTACTACTAGTTGAAAGTAGTAATGTCACCGTCCAGCAAGATTTATACATGAAATTATTACACAACTCTTCTGCTATACAGTAAGTGGAACATAGTCAACTAGTTCAAATAATCAAAAAATTTATTGCTACACGTTTTTAGTGTGCAGTAATGATTTTTTTTCTGGGAGTTTTCTTGTTGCTTTTATCTGAGGTCTCTCCCTTTATTGAGTCAATTTTATTATCATTAGTGGTACTTTCAATCTTTTGGCAACATCTCAGTAGCCTCAGGGAGGGCAGCCAACCAGCAAAACAAGTGAAGGCAGAAAAAGGAGTTGGTGGGGAGAGTTGAGGGAGGAGAGATCAGAAGTTCAGCCAACCAGCCAGCCAGGGGGACTCAGCTAGTTTCAAGAGGTCAGGCATCAGTCAGCCAATATTTGATAAACAAGCGAACTCAGCTACTGAGCTTCAGTCAGCCTCATTTTGCTGAGTTCCATCTTGGGAGAGAGTTAGGCTGACTCTTCCTTAATTCTAGAGGGTTTTCCAACTAGTCGCTGTGTTCTGCAGCCAAATTCTGAAGAGCATTACACATGTGGCCAAAAAAAAATTGTTATTTTCATCAGCAAGGGGAAGGTAGAAATATGAAACAAAGTTCAAAGACATTATAATATTTGTCAAATATCTAGATCAATAATGATGCAATTGTATTCTGAGTCTCAAAAGATAGAACATGTATAGTTGGCTTTTTCTTTATTTTATTATTTTTATTAGTGCCTTTACTTTTGTTTATCTATGTTTTGAAATAATTTCAAGTTTACATATACTTTGCCAGATAGTACAAAGAATTCCCAAGTTCTTTTCCCAAATTATTTCCAGAATCTCCAATGATTAACATATTACTACCTTAGTTCTCTCTCTTCTCCTCAAACAAAAGTTCCCCATATTGCCGTTCTACAATTCACCTAATCAAGAAATCAACATTGATATAACTATCATTCAAAACATACATCTTATTCACATTTCACCAGATGTGCCAACAACATATCTCTTATCTTTCCTATCCAGGATCTTATTTAGAGTCACATGCTGTACTTAAATGTCAATACTCATCAATCTTTGAATGGTTCCTCAGTCTTTCCCTGTTTCTTATATTCTTGAGCATCTTGAAGAATTCATTCTATCAGTGGTCTCAACCCAATTCCATCTGATATTTCCTCATAACCAGATTCAGGCCATGCATTCTTGGCATGAATATTACCAAAATGAGGCAGGCCTCATCCTGTCAAGTGGGACATGAGTCAGCCTGGTTCTTTAAACCTCTCTGCACTCTTTTTTCTTTTGAAAAAAAAAAAAAGATCCCACATAGAAAACAGAAAATTGTCTTAATGAAAAATCATTTATTAGCATGGCATCTGCTTGTAGCCACAATTTAGATATAAGTATATAAACATATAAACTTACAGACAGAGTGCTTAGGCATGTTTGCTCCAAGATATCAGTAATTATATAACTCTGTGAGAAAAATATTATGAAGCTTTTGAGTCTAGAAGCAATAGATAAAGAAACCACCATGAATGAGATGCTTGGTAATGAGATAGAAAAGCCAAGTAGAGGGCGTTCAATGAGATGCAAGAGGTGTTTTTTTTTCTTTTTTCTCTTCAGTACTGAGAGGTCAATCCCAGGGCCTTTACATGTACTTTGCAAGTGGTCTACCACTGAGCACACTCTCAGCTCCTTTTTAATTTCTTTTTATCTTGAATCAAGATCTCCTTAAATTATACATGCTGCCTCTGGCCTCGAACTTGCAATCCTTCTGCCTCTGGCCTCAAAATTGCAATCCTCCTGCCTCTGCCTCCTGAGTCACTGGGATTTACAGGCATGTGCAGAGCTAGAGAGAGAAAAGCATTCTATAGAAAAGCTTTCCATAGAAGAACACAGGAGCTGCCATGATGGTCTTTAGGGTCTAAAAGTGCTGATAGAAATTAGGTGCTATTTTTAGTATTAATCTGCATTATTATTTTTATCTAATGCATTTGATTTTTTCTGCATTTTCAAATGGAATGTGCCCTTTTTCATGTTCCTAGCACTTCAAAATGATTCCTTATTGTATGCAATGGCTCTTCCAACATTAAAAGTGGTCCTTGGTAATAACACTTTGTGACAGAAAGAATGTACACAACAGAGATTAAATACATTAGCAGATACAGTCTCAGTAATGTTTTGTTGGCCTAACTTCATTGATCCAAACAGAAGGAAACTTGCAATAATTTCATAGAAATAACTAAGAATATTCAAAACTTTGTGATATTTTTGAGCTTATCATGGAACTGGAATACTGTGTTGAGATTGAAAGAGTATAAGTGAATTGAAGTTGGAAGGATTATCTGTTTAACTGAGACTTATGTATTTATATCTATCCACTTAACTTCATGGTACTATTATTTTGGGGACTAAAATAGATTGCACAGGAAACAATATTTTAATATAGATCCAGGCTTGGTTTTATTATTTTTTTCATAATGAATTGTCCAATAAGCTATCAGTAGTTTAAATTCTCAGTTTATTTTTCTATGTAACATACTATATGAAATATGAAGAAAAGAGATATTAAGAGCTAATATTGTACTTTTAGTTCAAAACAATTTTTAAAAGCATGCTTTCTGGAAGGCTTGTATTTCTCAACTTTAAAGCATCATTCACCATATTGTTTGTATGGATTAAGAAATACAGCACATTCAAAGTCATATGAATAGACTTGACTTAAAAATATATGGAGAATTCCATGTTCAGTATGGCAGATTAAGCCCCTAATAGACTATTCTTTCTGAAGATAACCATTGTAAATACTGGGAGGAGAAAATACCAGTAAGCAAAAGGATCCTGAAAGCTTGAGAGGGTAAATTTTTTCTCTTATTTAAGCCCTTTTCTTTAATGACAATATCTTTTTTAAAAACATAATTGAACAAGACTGTAAGTTGCACAAGAACACAGAAAACAAAGAAAAAATTCAAACCAAATTACCTGAGGAAGTAGCTAAACTTTGTTATATTTTCTTCATTTTCTCTTTATAATGACAACAGCATTATTTCCTATAATTTATCATTACAAAAATTTAACAATGTGCTTTTTTCTATCTGAATTTTACATGACTTTTTATTCTACAATAAATAACTAACTTAAAATGTAAGTGTAATTCTAAGTCTAATTCCCACTGGATTTCTTAATAAAATTTACCTGTAGGTTATCCATTTTTGGTGCTTCTGGAAATAAGGAGGCAATGGCAGGTGGATTCCTAGCATAGAACTGTAAAATGTTATGTATCATAGAACAGTTTGTATATAAATAATCAACCCAATGTTGTTGTTAGGTGTCCAACTCGTAGTGACCCTATGTACAACAAATGAAACACTATTGTGCTTCTCTGCTACTCATAGGGTTTTTAATGGCTGATTGTTTTTTGGAGTGGGTTGCCAGGACCTTCTCCCAAGCCTGTAGCACCTGGTTTTCCCAGGCAGTTTCACATCCAAATACTTAGCAGGCCTGACCCTGCTTAGCTTCCAAGATCTGCTGGGATCTGACACCACAGTGGTATGACTGAAGGCAATCAATCCAATAAGATGTATAAATTCTTATTCATTATCATGCCATGAAACCAGTTAACTTTATTTGTAATTAATCAAACTAGGCTTTAGCATAAAAAGCTTTTGTGTATAGTGTGTTCTTCTGTAGTCAGTTTTGGATATTTTTCTGGCCCACCTTGAATGTTTTAAAGTCTTCTTTTGGATTATAAGTGGCCCAGGTTGGTCACATTCTCTGCATTTCTTTCACTTCTTTCTTCATAGAAATTGACCACACAGTATTTTCATCTCTTCAGCCCTGTTTCTCCCTGAGTTGGGTCCATTGCTGAATCAATTTATGATACCACTAAAGGTAAGGAAGATACATCTTGGTAATGATTATTAGGTCATTTCTTTTCTCCCCCTTCTCCTTCATCTTTCCTTTCCTGAACCAAATAATACTTTACTGACCCTTAGCCACTTTCAGTTTGACCTCATCACTTCTGTATCCTGCTGTCATATTATAGTCACATCATAGAAGTAATTTACATTGAAGATAAGTCACGAGAGGAAATTGTAACTCAGAAGTGCATAAGAAAATGACAGAAGGGGAGATGGTTATTTGGAATCAACCCTTCTGAAATAACAATAAAAATCATAAAAATTCAACAAATACAAAGCATAGTTTGTGAATAAAGGAGGGAACTAAAAAAAACCTAAATGAGATTTGTAATGCCAAGACTAACAAATTGAAAGAACAATCCAAGAATTAAGAGAGTAATATGTGAGAAGTTGGAATCGGCAATTTCTAAGTCAAAAACTAATAAATATGTTTAATATTTAGACATAATTCCATACACATGCAAAAGTGCCTATTGGTGTATTTTTATCTGCAATAGGTAAAAATGAATTTCAAACATTGTCTTGAAATTTATAACAAGAAGATACAGGAAACTTTGTAGAAACAATGGAAAATAAAAGGAAATTAATATATTTTTTTCCGGTACTGGGGGTTGAACACAGGGCCTCACGCCTGCATGCTCTGCAACTGCTGGACCACTGAGCTGCACCCCCAGTCCATTTCTTTTTTACTTTTTGAGACAGGGTCTTGCTAAGTTAAGCAGACTGCCTCTGGTCTTGAACTTGCTATCCTCCTGCCTCAGCCTCTTGAGCCACTGGGATTACAGGCATGAGCCACCCTGCACGGCAGAAATTAATAATTTTATATCATATTAATGTTACTTTTTTGACATTATGTATCATGTTGCCTAACTCTGTCTTATTTGTTGTAAATATTTTGTAATTACTTTTCATCTATTCAGTTCTGTCTCTCAAACTCCAAGTTAATATTCTACTTAAGATGTTGAACTTCTTGACTATTCAGTTTTCATTAATAGTACTGTTATCTGGAAACATATGGTTTTTGAGAGAAAAAGTCTCCTAGTTTTTCAATTTTTTTCATGATTCAGTAAAATAGCCTTTTTTATTATATGTGCTGTTAGGAAAATATTAATAATCTTCTAATTTTATTGTATTTACATTTATTCCTTTTATTTCTTTCAAAGAGAACTAACTATTCTTGGATGTGGTCATTGAATTTCTACTCTTTTAAAATCAGACCTTTACTTAATATATATTTTTATCATCCCTCTCTAATTTCTATTCTTCTTCTTTTCTTATGTGGGTGTTTTTGTACTCACACCATCACATCTCTGTTGGCAATAGCAGTAATGAAATACAGGGCCTAGAGGAAACATTTCCACACAATGTACAAAGAGAGCTTAGAAAATTGGAGAAACTTAAGAAATGTTGGATAGTATTTAAATAATTTGTCATATATTCTATTGTTATGATATTCCATCACTAACCATTATACTTGTGTTTACTTGAACTTTCTGGAACCTTATTTCTCTATCTGCAAAATGATGAACTTTTTTCTTGAATTGTTATCTCTTACTTTCTTAATTACAATGCTGTTTCAGATAGCAAATGAAATGGAAACATTTTGAAAAGTGTCCAGTGTTAGGTGAAACAAGAAACAAGTTTACATCTGTCCATTCATCCATCCTTACATACACCTATCCATTCATCCAAACATCCTTTTGTTTTTCTTTTTGAGTCCATTGAAAGTTTCAGACATCAAGAACTTCAGCCTGCATATCCTAAGAACAAGAATTATCCTACCAAACGCAGCAGTGGTATAACTAAGAGTATTAATTCAGTTGATTTACCATTGATTCAGTAACATAAATAAAAGTATAGCAAACAGAATTTCCTTACGTTGCCAGTGCAGGCTCAAACGTACATAATCTTTTTTTGAAAACTCTGGCAATATATACCAAGATGAACATATAAATGCTCTGTGGCACATCATTTCAAACCCACGTGTACACTCAAGAGAAATTCATGCAGACCATAAATATCAGGAGTGATGTCAAAACATCATTTTGTGCACCATGCATAACTTTTGTCCATTTTACCTCTATGAAGCTGGAAAAATAAATAGGTATAGATACATAATACATGACCATACCAAGATTTGATGATGATGTGGTGAAGCAGAAATTCTATCGCTGGTAGAAGTATAAATCATTATGCTTCTTTTGACAACAACATCAGCAAAAAAAAAAAAAAATTAGAAGCAGAAAGAAAGAAAAGAGAAAGAAACCAAGGAAAAAATGCAGATATATTTTTACCAAAGGGCATATGAAAACCATTTAGAGTAGCCCATGATGTCAGTTTCACCTCTCTGAGCTTTTTTTTTTCTCTCCCCAATCATGGCCCTTTAAATTGTTACTACATTAGTAGTACTTTCAAACATATTAAAAATATTTTCCAGCTTTTCCAGTTACTCTTGGCAAAGACATAGTTTGTAACACACTATTCAATTATTAAATGGGATTGTAGAGTTTGAATGTTGAACATCCCCCAAAGGTCCATGTGTTAAAGCATTGGTTCCCAGGGTAGTGTGGTTGGGAGGTGAGGCCTAGTGGGAGGTCTTTACCTCATTAAACATGTGGCCTCAAAGGAGACTGTAGGACCCTTGTTGGTCTCATCCTCTTTTGCTTTTCTTTCTAGTTCATGAGGTAAGTGTTTTGCTCTCCTACTAGCTCCCACCATGATGTGCTCCCCATGCCAGAGAACTAAGACAACGGGGGTACCTGATTTGGACTGGAACCTCAGAAACATGAGCCAAGATAAACTTCTCTCTTTATAAGTTATTAGCCTCAGGTATTTTGTTATAGTAATGTGAAGCTGATCTGTGGAGGGATCATTAGTCAGAAATAAAGCAACTTTTATAAATCTATAGATAGAAACATGGGACACCTGAAATTTTACTTAATTTACATGTCTCTTTTATATAAAATCACACCATTGAAGATTGGGGTGGCCAGAATTTTCAGCTTTTTCAACAGTTTTAAGTCAATCTCTATTCAGTCTGATTAGTTCTCAACACCTACCCAATATTTGGTCTGAGTGTGCTATTGTTGTGTGCAAGCTATTTAAAAGACTGTGATGCTCAGCCTTATATGCAATAGCTGTGGTCTTATTTTTCCATCCCCTAGTATGTGGACCGTCTTCTCCATTTGACATCCAAAGGCCCATTTCAAATCAGTTTTTCAGCATAGTTAATTCTCAGAACATTGCAGTTAATTAATACATAGAATGAGTAACCAATATTAGAACTAGTACCAAAACATTCAGCAATTAAGTACATTAGTGTGAAGGCTCTGGGAGACATATACATCAGATTTTTTCTTAGAACATTTGTACCTCTTGAGGTTTAGAAAAATAAAGTTCTCACATTTTTCAAGATTTTATAATCTGCTGATTTGCTTTGAAAAGAAAAGGTTGAGATTCCCCTGGATACTTTTTAAATTTTAAAATGCTGAAGTCAATGAATAGAACTGGACATAGGAGACAAAATCAGGCATCAAATGGTGCAGAGAAAAGCCCTGCCAAAGATTATCTGGATGACCTAATATGGGGCTGTGCCACTACTAACACCTAGGACTTGAGGGACTTTTAGATTAACTGCCCTGGAGCATAGATACAGGCTGTCCTCATTGGAAATTCCTCTGTCTGGTGAGATTTAAAGTCCCATTGTTATTTCATCAAGTACGGATTTACAAAGGGAAGGGGAGAGTTTCATGTAGGCCAACAATGATCTAAATTGAGACTAACCACTGTGTACCCCTGAGAAAACCGGTTACGCTAACAGTTAGGTACAAATAAATTTTCAGTGTTGTATTATCTATTCTGCTCTTCAGAATGACTCCAGGAGTGTTAAATGCAGTTGCAGCTTGCTTGGCAAATGGGAGAAACATGAATGCTAGATGTTGCTGGTTGAAGAATAAAGTGGTACAACTTCAACTGATGGCAATGTGGCAATGCAACAATCTACTGTCACAGCACCTGGAAATTTTTGTTAAATGAAGCTTATTGCTATTGCTCACTGCATCTGTTCTGGACAGAGAGTGGACTAAATATTTTTGTCTTTTGTATGAATAATAGGATGCAGTTAGGAATTGAAAAGCTGATCATCATTGGAGACTGTCACTGTGGAGAAGTTCCTGTGGTGTTTCTTTTCTTTTGTTTCCTTATTTTAGTGGAAAGACTGAGTGAGACATACTGGTTTTCACTAATTTGCAAAACCACAGCACTAGATTTCATATAGTTGAATTTTCATAACCTAATTATGGTGCTTTACAACAAATTATGAATATCATTGTGAAGAATGGGAATACCGGAGCATTTAATTATACTCATGAGGAATCTGCACATGGACCAAGAGGCAGTCTTTCAATTAGAATAAGGAAACACTGCCTGGTTTAAAGTCAAGAAAGGTGTGTGTCAGGGCTCTGTCCTTTCACTGTACCTCGTCAGTTTTTATGCTGAGCAGTTAATCTGAGAAGCTGGATTTGATGAAGAAGAGAGTGGCATCAGGCATCAGGGTGTGAATATAAAGTGTATCCTCTGAAAAGCCTCATGTGTTGAAGGCTTGGTCCACAGCTCCTGCTATTGAGAGGTGATTGATAGAAAGCACTAACTTCATCAAAATGAGTTTAGAGCTGAGTGGGCCTTTAGAGGGTGAGGCCTAGCTGGAGAAAGCAAGGTCACTGGGGGGAGTGCCTTGAAGAGTATACCTTGTCCCTAACTTGCTCTCTCTCTCTGGTTGCTGGTTTCCGTGAGATAAGCTACCTTCTCCACCATGATATTCTGCCTTGTCTGAGGCCCAAAGCAATGGAGGCCACTGACTAGAGACTGAAAACTCTGAAATCTGGAGCCAGAATAAACCTTTCCTCCTTTTAAGTCAATTTTTCAGGTATTTTGTCACAGCAATGGAAAGGTGACCCAACTACCATAAGAAATTAGCATAGACTGAGTGGCTTCTGTGACACAATTTTGTCCACCACAGTTCTGGACATTAGTCAAGTTCAAGATCAGGGTGTCCAGAGAGGTGGTTTTTCTCCTTGGTTTGTACATGACTGCTTCCTCTTGCCTTGCTGTGGTCTTCTCTTTGTGGGTGTCTCTGTTCAAATTTCTTATAAAGACATTGGTTAAGTGCCGTCGACTCAGTATCTGACTCATAGCGACCCTCATAGCGTTTTCAATGGCTGACTGTTTTGGGATTGCCTTGGGAGTGGATCGCCAGGCCCTTTTCCCATTTTTGCGGTGCTGGGAATTGAACTCGGGGACCTCAGAGACTGCAGCGCAGTGCTCTACCAACTGAGCTAAATCCCAGCCCTATAAAGACATTAGCCATATTAGATTAGGGCCCACACTAATGACCATCTTTGAGCTTAATAATCTCCTCAAAGAAACTATCTCTAAATACAATAACATTCTGAAGTACTGGAGGTTAGAATGGCAACATATGAAATTTGGTGAGGGGGATCAAAGTTCTACCCACAACAACGTGCCTTACTTAAAACTCTTAAGTGCAAGCAGCTGCTAGCTGTTTTGATTTTTTTGGTTGTTTATTTTATATTTAGGTGCTGGGGAGCTGAACCCAGGGCCTCATGCATACTTTGTAAATACTCTGCCACTAACTGCACCCCTAGTCCCTTTATTATTTTTTATCTTGAGACAGGATCCCACTAAATTATGTAGGCTGCCTCTGGCCTAGAACTTGCAATCCCTTGCCTGTACCTCCCACGTTGCTGGGATTATAGATGTGAGTCATTTTATGCTCAGCCTCTTAGCTGTTTTGAAATACCAAACTCACCCACAAATATGGAATTTTGAAAATTCAATCAAGATTACTCAGAAATTGAGATACTTGCATAGGGTTTAATTCTAAAAGATATTTTAAGTAATGGTATCTCAAAATAAAAGGAAAATTTCTCAAGGGGCATATTTGTTAGAATGCTGTAACTGTTCTATGATTTAAGGTTCAGCATATAAAAAGGAAACACTAAGTGTTTCAGGAAGAAAGAGACAATATGGGAATTAGATGTATGTCAAAAGAGACTCTGAAACTTGCCCTTGAACATAAAGCAGTAAAAGGAAGACACAATGAAATTAAAGATTTCAATGATGAAAAAGATTTCAAAAGGCAGCTTGAGAAGACAAAATCAAATATTATAATGACATGTGCAAAGAGATGGAGATAGAAAACCAAAAGGAAAGAACATGCTCTGTTTTTCTCAAGCTTAAGGAAATGAAGAAAAAACTCAAGCGGTGAGTGGCAATAGTGAAGAATTCTACAGAGAAAATATTAAACAGCACAGGAAACATCCAAAGAGATGGAATACACAGAGTCATTATACCAACAAGCACTGTTGGATGATCAACCATTTCAAGAGGTTGCATATGATCAAGAATCAATAGTACTGAAGGATGAAGTGGAAGCTGCTTTGAAGGAAAATTGACAAAATACAAGCCTCCAGGAATTGATGGGATACCAATGGAGATGTTTTAACAAACAGATGCAGCACTGAGGTGCTAATATGTTTATGCCAAGAGATTTAAAAAACAGCTGCCTGGCCAACTGACTAGAAGAGATCCATATTTGTGCCTATTCTCAAGAAAGGGGATCCAACTAAATGTGGAAAGTATTAAATGATATCATTAATATCACACCCAAGTAAAATTCTGCTAGTCAGCATTCAAAAGTGACTGCAGCATCATATAGACAGGGAACTGCCAGAAAAATCAAGCCAGATTCAGAAGAGGATGGGGAACCATCATTGCTGATACCAAGTGGATATTAGCTGAAAGCAGAGAATATCAGAAAGATATCTATCTGTGTTTAATTAACTGTGCAAAGGAATTTGACTATGTGGATCACAATAAATTATGGATAACACTGCTAAGAATGGGAATACTAGAGCACTTAATTGTACTCATGAGGATTCTGTACATGGAACAGGAGGCAGTCATTTAAACAGAACAAGGAAACATTGCCTGGTTTAAAGCCAAGAAAGGTGTGCATCAGGGCTGTATCCTTTCGCTATATCCTCTTCAATCTCTATGCTGAGCAAATAATCTGAGAAGCTGGACTCTATGAAGCAAAATGCAGAATCATGATTGGAGGAAGACTCATTAACAACCTGTGATATGCAGATGACACAACTCTACTTGCTGAAAGTGAAGAAAATTTGAAACATCTACTGATGAAGATCAAAGAACACAGCCTTCAATATGCTGTGTCTTAACATCAACAACAACAAGAATCCTTAAACTGGGTGAGTACACAGCTTCATGATAAATGGAGAAAAGATCTAAGTTGCCAAAGTTTTGCTTTACTTGGTTCTATAATCAACACCCATGGAAGCAACAGTCAAGAAATCAAAAAACCATTGCACTGGGAAAAGCTGCTGCAAAAGATTTCTTTAAAGTGCTGAAAAGTAAAGATGTCACATTGAAGACATAGGTATACCTGGCTCATGCCATGGTATTTTCAATTGCACCATATGCTTGTGAAACCTAGACACTGAGTAAGCAAGACAGGAGAAGAACTGATGCTTTTGAATTATGATGCTGGAGATGCATATTGAATATACCACGGATTGCCAAAAGAACCAAAAGATTGGTCCTAGAAGAAGTGCAACCACAGTGCTCCTTATAAACTAGGATGACTAGACTGCATCTGATATATTTTTGACATGTTGTCAGGAGGATCCTATGCTGGAGAAGGACATCATGTTTGGGACAGCAGCATGTGAACAACAAAAAGGATGAACAATAGAAAGGGACAATAAAATGGATTGAGACAGTGTCTGCAATAATGGGCTTAAGCATCAAAAAGGTACTGTGCCTGGCATCAAATCTGGAAGTGTTTCATTCTGTTGTAAAGAGGGTTGCTATTAGTCAGACCTGACTCCATGGCACCTAACAACAACAACAACACATCTAAGTGCCTGTTGCCTTCTCAGCTATCAAAACAGTCAAATGCTGGTATAAGCGAGAAGCTCAGTGCCTTGACACATTCAGTAGGATAAAACCGTACTGCAGACAAGTAAGATTTACATCTATGAAGTTTAATTATAAAGCTCATCTCATTACAGTGAATGTTAAGGGATTGTCCAGAGTCTTGTAACCTTGCTAAAATTTCACTGATTCAGTTTGCACTTAGAGTCAGTGTATTGTTGTTAGGTGCCCTCGAGCTGGATCCAACTCATAGAGACTCTATGTACAACAGAATGAAATGCTACCCAACCCTGTGCCATGTACATGATCTTTTTACATTTGAGCCCATCGTTGCAACCACTATCTTTCTTCTCATTTTGAGCCATACCACATCAGTAAAAGGAGGTCCAAGGGGCTTTACTTCACTCCCATCATTAAGGTCTACTCTACTCTGAGAAAGCAACTCCTTCCAGTCATTTCTTGAGTCCCTTCTAGCTGGGGGGCTCATTTTCTGGCACCATATTTGACAATGTTTCTTTCTTACTCATAGAGTTTACAATGGCTAATTGTTTTCAGAGTGGGTTGTCAGGTCCTTCTCCCTAATCTGTCTTAGTCTGTAAACTCAGCTGAAACCTGTCCACCACATGTCTGTCAGCTTGTCATCCTGTGAGGGCTTACATATGGCTGTGATGCTGAAAGCTATGTCACTGGCATTTCAGATACCAGCAGGGCCACCCATAGTGGACAAATTTCAGCTGAGCTTCCAGGGTCAGTGGACAATTAGCAATTTCAAGGTATAAATTTTTAATTCCTTTTTGATGTACTTTTAATGATTGAGAACCCAGGGTTTTCCTCCTATCCCAGTGTGCTCATCACACTTTTTTGTTATAGTGATAAGTACCTAAGAGAAACAGTTTAGAGGATGAAGAATTTACTTTGGCTCATGGTTTCAGAGGGTTGAGCCCATGGTCTGCTGGCTCAGCTGCTGTGGGCTTGACATGAGGCTGACCATTATGGCAGGGGAATGTGCTAAAGTAAAACAACCACCTCACAGTGAAAGAAAGTAGAAAGGCAGACAGAGAGGACCCTGGCACACATCCCCAGTGACCTACTTCTTCCAACTTGGCCTCACTTCTGAACATCTCCACCACCTCCCAATAATGCCATCAAATTATGAATCTATCTGTAGATTGGTCCACTGATGAAGGCAAGGCCCACATGACACATTCACCTGCCCAAAGCCTTTCTTCTGAATACTACTTCCATCAGGGACCAAGCCTACAATGCATAAGCATTTTGGGGGGGGCACTTCATACCCAAACTATGACACCCAGATAGATTGCTATTAACACTCCCCACCTAAGCCTGCCTGTCTGAGATCTCCAAGTTTCCTATACCTGCTTTTACCACAAAGGGATATATGTGCTGTGACTCTTTTTCCCATCTCAATCCTGTGATTTCTGAGAAAACAGTCAGCTAGTCCAGACTAATCCAGGGTAATGAGTCCATATATAACTATTTCAGGGAAATACGAAAGCTTTTTGATGTAACCTCCAAAGCCAAGCCAAGTGCTGTGGTGCAGTCTGTAATCTCAGCAACTCAGGAGGTGGAGGCAGGAGTATGGCAGGTTCAAGGCCAGAGGCATCCTGGGTAATTTATCGAGACTCTGTCTCAAGATAAAAATGAAATAAAACATGCACTGGAAGTGCAGCCCAGTGGATTAGAATGTGCAAAGTATGTGTGAGGTCCTGGGTTCATCTTCCAAGTACCACAAAGAGAAAAAAATTATCAAAGCCAACTCAAAGAAGTAAATATGAGAAAAGCGAAAATTCTAGGAATCTTAGAAATCCAGTTGCATAGGCACTCTGAGCCATGAAGAACTTTGGAAACTCCCTGAAATCTTCTTCTCATGCATTCAAGCATCTCTTATCCTTAAGATTTTTCCTCCTCTTGGGAGCAACATTTATCATATGATTTTTTTCTTGATATTCTTGCCAGAGAATTTGACCTGTCCCATGGCATGTTTTCTTATTTTCTTGTTCTCCTAAATATATAGAATCTAAATTTCAACCTTAATTACTCTTATCTGTTAATAGTTCTCTTTTATCCTATTTAAGAGATTGATTTATTACTAACTAGGTTTGCCTAATATCTATTCATATTAAACTAAGATATGAATTAATTAAGAAGCAAATATACCCATCCTAATACTGTCTCTAACCAGTGGTAAATCATCTATAGTGATGTCAACCAGGGGTGTTAAGTGATCGCCACTGTCACATATTATACAAATTTACAGGACAGGGATGGGGAGCATAGCTCAGAGGTGGAATGCTTGCCTGGCTCGTGTAAGGCTCTGGGTTTGATCCTAGCATCAAAGAACTGAAAAAGCAAAACCAAAAAATTTATAGGATAAAACAGATGAGCCTTACTGGTATCTAATTCTTGCAGACCTGTAGATTTGGCCAATAATTTCAGTTATTAAATATTAATCAGGTTTTAAGTTCTCTTGGGGCTATATTCTTCAGGGATTTCCGTTCTTTACCATCGGCTCAAAGGTGATCCTCTCGCTCTCCTACTTAATAACCATTAACATGAGTCATGAGGCTCTTCACAGTGTGTATCCTGCCTGTGTCTCCAGACAGTTTCTGTGGCTTCTTTCTGCTCTCTCAATCTCTATGCTCTCCTATCCCTCAGCCCTCACATATAGGCTGCCTCTTTTGCTCTGTTCCACCTCCTGACCTCACCACACATTTCCTCTGTCTTGTCAAGGGTGATTCAATCTTTCAGGTCTCAACAGATAGCACTTCCTGAAGGAAGCCTGCTGTATCCCGTTAGTGTTTTGGATTCCTCTTCTCACACCTTCTACTTGCCCTATTGGCAGTTTTCACAGACCACTGCAATTGCCTGTTCACCTGCCTGTAACTTCTGCTATACTGTCAGCGACCAGAAAGCAAGACCATATGCATACAGACTGCTTTGTTTCTCAACTCTAAGCAGCATGGTTAGTTTGCATTAGGAGAGCAAGAGCAAATGTTGAGTAAATTAATAAATGAGACTAATTACACTCTCCATTTCCTGAATTATCTCCATGTTCACAAATATGCGTACATATGAATATACATATACATGGTTATTGATATGTAACATATATTCTTATGCAGATGTGTACTAACATACATACATATACAACCAAAGTAGATATATAAGCCCTGATGAGTAATTCATATATACATACATACACATACATGAATAAGGAGAAATCCTAGGTTGTATAAAAACTTTTGGTTCATTTTGCATATAGTTCTATCCTTTTAATTTTATAGTTTACATTATAACCAAAACAAAATGAAACTATAAAACAGTCTTCGACATATTTATTTTTATAGGGGAAAAGCTTTAATTAAAAAATGCAACTTGACTCAAAGAATGGAAATACAATTTTATTAAAGTTTGGTCCCACTGTATATTGTAAAATTACAAATCAGTTTGCATTCATCCTTCATAAATAGTTAGATCCTCCTAAGCTAGAAAAGAGATGGCACAAAAATGTCTAGTGGTCAGAGAAGAAAATGATCTTACTTGCTTACTCAAATAGCCTTCCTTTGGAGCCCTTCCTGAAGTCACTACAGAAAAAGCCACTGCCCACAAAGTGGGCCTAGTGTTCCACTGTGTTACATTGTTCCTGTGTCACACAGGATCCTCAGGATCACTAGATTGCAAGAGAAATAGCTTTGGAAATTACCCATCAGGGCCAAAAGAGCACTGTTCCAAAATTAATAAAAATTGTTTTAATATTTCTCCTTTCTATAAATTTACTTGCATGCTGTCAGTTTGGACCTATGTTTGAAATAGTTCTGCAAAGGAAAGTTACCAACCCCAAGAACTGTTTGTGAGAGTATTAGAAGTGCCAATTGAAACAGGAATGTAATAACATTGTGAAATCTCATTATCTGTCAAATTTCTAAAGCTTATTCAGGTGCTTTTTTAAACCCTTGAAATCTGTAGGGAAATGAACATGGGGGATGACTTTTCATCCAGGTCACCATAACATTTCGGTACTGAAACTCCATAGTGGTCTACCAGAAACCAAAAATAAGGTTTCAGCAGTAAAACAAGTGTCAACAAACCTCATGCTTCTGTGCAGAAATAGCAGCTACTTATAGGGTAACATCAGTACATTATAAATAATCCCTGGGACAGTCTCAAAAGGGGTGTACAGTATCAAACATGTGCAGGAGAAATAGGGTAAAGGAACCTTCAAGGCCATTCAGCAATGGCAAAACAGGGTGCAATGCAGGCCTACAGTGCAGGCTGTCTGAAATATACCTGTCAACTTCAAGTGCCAACATCTACACTTTGGGGAAAATCACCAGGACCTTTCCTTATCCCATTAAACAAGCACACAACAGGAATGTCCCAGTGTCTGTGCTTTTAGTAAAAGAAATTAATATTCATCAACACATCTTAATTCAGTCGACAGTTTCAAAGTTGGAATGAAGCATGTCATTCAGGCTAGGAGGTCTGTGGTCCAAGTTAAACAAACTCAGGGAAAATGTCTGGTTATAAGAATGCTTGTTCTATATCCTAATATGACCATGTGTCAACATTAGAAATACTTAAGTGCTAAATTAACTTTGTAATTTTATTTTGAATAACTTAGGTAAAAGATAAATTTCTTCGGATTACAAAAATAGCATATTGATATTTAAAAGGAAATATGTATAACTGCTCATACTGTTTAGATGTTTGTCCCACGTACTTTGAGATACTTAATTATATATTTTGTGTCTGAAAAAACATGTTTCATATAAAGTATGCCCTCAAATAATGTTTGGTGAATAAGGAAAGGTTGGACCAATACATTTATAAATGTCATCATCAGACTAAGTAATCATGCAATAGACTTTTGAAAAAAGGTTTCTTCAGCTAACACAAAATTAGGAAATTAAACAATCAATTTGTTGACGAATTAAAAAATAAACCCTTTCTGTATTAAAACTTAGCATACAGTGGTATCAGCACATTGGCCAAAAATATCATGGCAAGGAATAGAAAATCCTACTCCTCTATAAAAAAATGAAAAAAATGAACAAAAGCTGTCAAAATCTCCAGGCATGATGATGCACACCTGTAATCTCAGCAACTCAGGAGGCAGAGGCAATAGGATTGCAAACTGAGGCCCGAGGCAGCCTGTGTGATTTATCAAGGGCCCATCTCAAGATAAAAAGGAGGCTGGAGGTACAGCTTACTGGTAGATTACTTGCAAAGTATGTGTGAGGCCTGGGTTCAGCCCTCTAATACAGTAATAATAATATAATAATAATAATAAGAAGAAGAAGAAGTAGAAAAAGAATAATAAGGCTGGCAGAATCAATTTTTTCAGAACTCTGAACTTCGTTAAAGGCTTGCGGAACAACCCACAGAACACTTATAATGTAAGATGATGTAAGACTTTACATCAGATTTGAGCAATTGAAATCTATTGTTTACATTGGTATTCACTTTTGGTATTGTACCATCTATGAATTTGGGCAAATTTCTACCATGTCCATAGTTTTTCCCTTTGAAGAATGTCATATGCATGGAATTATACTGGTGGGAAGACAATTGGTACAGCTACTTTGGAAGACAGTTGGGCAGTTTCTTAAAAACTGAGCATACTGTTACTGTGTGATCCTGCAGTCATGCTTCCTAGTACTTACCCAAAGGATTTAAAAACTTGTAGCTACACAAATACCTGCACAGGATGGTTATAGTAGATTTATTCATAATTTCCAAAACTTGGAAGCAACCCAAGATGTCCTTTACCAGATAAGAGGATAAACTGTGGTACATTCAGAAAATAGAATGCTAATTAGCATTAAATAGAAGAGACAAATTCTTAGACACAGAAAGTACAATAGTGGTTTTGGGGGAATATGTGAAGGGAAGAATTGTGACTTGCAGGTAATAGGCACATGGTTGCATGGTTTCTTTTAGGTGTGAGGGAAATATTCTGGAATTAGACGTTGGGGATGGTTTCAAAACTGGGTGATTATCCTAAAATTTGAGTGAATATGCTAAAAACTAAGGGTTGTATTAACCTTTGTGCTTATAAGCCACTGAGATACTGTCATTGTGTCGTTTTTGACCCAGCACAAACCAGTTCACCCTGACTGATATATCTAAGCCCCCATTATACTTATTTCTGTTGCATAGTAATCAACCCCAAAATTCCAGGCCTTATAACAATAAGCTCTCATTTCATACTCTTGGGTCTGAATATTGTCTGTAGTTCTAAGTTGTTGTTGTTGTTGTTAGGTGACATCAAGTCAGTATCTGATTCATAGCAACCCTATGTACAACAGGCAAAACACTATTGTCAGTGCTTCTCTGATGTTCATAGGGTTTTCAGTGGCAGATTGATTTTTGGGAGTGGGTTGCCAGGTCCTTCTCCCAAGCCTACAGTATCTGGTGTTCCCATGTGGTCTCCCATCCGAGGACTAACCAGGCCTGACCCTGCTTAGCTTCTGAGATCTGGTGGGATGGACACCACAATGGTATGGGGCAGGCTAAAAACTAAGCGTACATTTTAAAATGTTCCACGTTATGTTAAGCGAAATAAAATATCAATAAAAAGCTATAAATTTAGTTAACAAGAAAAGAAGAAACCAAACTTTAGTTTTGTGACTTTATTCCATTACATTTAATGCTGATCCTCTGCGTCTTTGAGTGAAGAACTACTGAAGGAAGAGCAAGGTCAATGTCGCTCAGGAGTAAATAGCTACCGAAGCAGCAAAACCAAAAATAATAGATCCTGTTTCTCTAATCTTTATAAGAAAATAGAAAAGTTGAAGAAGCCAGTATGATAGGTCATTGCATAGAGTTAAAATGTTTGAAGTAATTTTTAAAAATAGAGCAGTATTTAGTTTATATTCTTTTCCGCATGAGAAATCACTGTATGTGAGACTTCACATAAGAAATCACTGTATGTGAGACTTTGCCTTCTACTGAGCATCAAAAAATATCTTTGCCTGAGTCAGTTAGGAATTAGATTATGTGCAGTGGCTGAAAAGTTCGTGCTCATTGTCTTCTACATACAAGTCTTGCTTTTCTTTTTAAATGGAAAGTGCTATGAAATCGTATATGTCAGTTGTATTGCATAAAGTTGTCAGTTCAATAATCTATCATCTTCTTTACTCTGAAAATACGACGTCACTGCACATTACACATCCCTCATTTACACTGTGCTGATTGATGCTGATGTTTACTAATATCTCTTCATAAAATATAAGTCGTCATAGATTCTTGGGATGAAAATGTAGAAAATAGCTAATGGCAATCACTAAATTGGCCAGCATTAAAGAGAGAATTTCATATGGCTATGTTTTCAAAATACAGGTAATTTTCTGTGGGAGCAAAGCAAAATGAAAATATAGATGTTTACTCTGGTACAAGGAAAGGCAGCTGTGCCTATAAACCTGTTTCAGTGTTTGAATATATTATTTCACAAGCAAGTTAAAAGAAATTTACAGTTATTTTGAACTAATAACATCTATTTATTTTAAAAGTAGAACAAGTGAGCAATACATTCTTACACTCCACTGATGATGTCATATTTTTAATGTGCGAAGAAACTTATAAAGTTAAATGCTTAACAGTTAGAAATACCAGTTATTAATCCAATGTGCCTGTATATTTTTAGTTTTCCCTTGTTCAAGGCCATAAATATCACTTAAAAGCAGGCTTTACTTTTTCAGCGTGTGTGTGTGCGTGCATGTGTGTGCATGTATATTTCTCAGTTTGTCTCTCTATATTCCCATTTTCACTGAGTAGCTTGGCAATATCCTTTATGTATTGTTCTCATTTAAAAGACATGGTGATGTTTCACTGGATGTAGATGCCTACCAAGCTAAATATTATGTGGAATTAGGGAATCAGGCAAAGATTTAATGTTGACAATTTTCTATTTTTAGTCACATTATCTAAAAGCTTTCAAAATTAACAACTTATCTGCCTCTACCTGAGTTCTTCCACCCTCCCATCTAAAGAATTCCTGGCAGGTACAGAAACTTGAACAATAAGTGTTGGAAAATTTATCTGAGAAATGAATCACATTCTTCTTTTCTGTCCACTACTTCCCTGCCCTTTACACGCTAGTTCCAGTAGACTGTAACTTTCCATTAGCAGAAGCTTCTTTTTGAAGATAAGTCTGGTTTTTAATAATTTGAAAAATTTTATTGAAACTATGAAAAGTAAATATTCTAATAAAAATATAAAGAATTACTTTCAGCAATAGATTGTTTTAAAGGAAATAAGACTAAGAGACAACAAAAATGAAGAACACATTGTATTTGCAATATGCAGAATTTATTCCAATTTCTTCTAAACTAACAACTAGTTAAAATAAGAATAATTTTCCAGTAAATTCTCAATGCCTTGGAAGAAATTCTGACAATAAGAAAGAGTATCAACATTAATTCCAATAGTCAATGATAATACCTACAGTAATTGTGAAAGATTTGAATACATATTGCTGTATCTTTAAAAAATAAATCTTCCCTGAACTGTTCTTGAACAATTTTTTTTTGTTTTAAAACATCTGATGAATGAAGTATCCTATAGATTTCAAATTATTTGTATATATTTGATATATTTAAATGGCAAATTCAGAGTTCAGTGTGTTATTTTTCCTCTTAAAATGTGACTAGTGAACATAATGTAACAGTTTAATTATTTATCAACATACTAGAACTGTCCAGCTTGTCTGTTGAGTTTAGACTTATTCATGGCCTGACTTGTTCTCCCCTGAATCACATGTCAGCAAAATTCGGATACATGTTCTCAGGTCCTACTTGCCAGAAGGGTTCTGATTTAGATTCAGCCCATGGAAAGAATATAAGCAAGACTGAAAATGAAGTGGAAGCAGAGGCTATTATTTCCTGATTTTTTTTTTTGCCTGCAGCATATTTGGCAGTCTTATGGTACCATTAAGCCCTAGGGTCTCTGGGTGTTCCCTAGAAATCATACACCCACTGACACTCATGACAGCTGTGGGCAGCAACAGCTGTTACCTTCAGTTACAGAGCTGGACAGCATCACCACCCCACTGATCACCTGAAAGCTGAGGAAACCTGAGCTCCCGGGTGTCTTCCTCAGTATTTGATTCTCCAGTTCTCTAACAGCTTTGTTGTTGTTGTAAGGAGTCATTGAGCCAGATATGATTCAGAGCAACTCTATGTACAACAGAACGAAACACTCTCCGATTCTGTGCCAGGCACATGATCTTTTTCATGTTTAAGCCCATTGTGGTAGGCACTGTGTCAGTCCATCTACTTGAAGGTTTTCCTGATTTTCGTTTACCTGCCACTCTCCCAAATATGATGTTCTTCTCCAGAGATTGGTCCTTCTTGACAACATGTCAAAAATATGCCAGACACAGTCTAGCCATCCTAATTTCCAAGGAGCACTCTGATTGCACTTCTTCTAGGACAAATCTGTTGGTTCTTTTGGCAGTCCATGGTATATTCAATATTCATCTCTGGCACCATAATTCAAAAGCATCAATTCTTCTGTTGCACACTTTTCTTGAGTTTAAGCCAAGCAGTATTTCCTTGTTCTGTTCAGACAACTGCTTCCTGATCCATGTACAGTTTCCTCAGAAGTATAATTAAGTGCTCTGGTATTCCCATTCTTCACAAGGTTATCCACAATTTATTGTGATCAACACGATCAAATGTCTTTGCATAGTCCAGAAAACATAGACATCTTCTAGGGATTCTCTGCTTTCAGGTAATATCCATCTAACATCAGCAATTATGTCCCTGCTTCCATGCCCTCCTCTGAATCTGGCTTAATTTTCAGGCAGTTCCCTGTCTATATACTGCTCCAGTCATTTTGATCTTTGGCAAAATTTTGCTTGCATGTGATATTAATGATATTGCTTAATAATTCCAACATTTGTGTGGATCCCTTTTCTTGGGAATAGGCTCAAATATGAATCTCTTCCACTCATTTTGGCCAGGTAGCTGTTTTCCAAATCTTTTGTCATAAACATATTAGCACCTCCAGTGCTGCATCTGTTTGTTGAAATATCTATATTGATATTTAATCAATTCCTGGAGCTGTATGTTTTGCCAATTCCTTCAAGGCAGCTTCTGCTTTGTCCTTCAGTAGCATCGGTGCCCAATCATATGCAACCTCTTGTAATGGTTGGCTTTCCACTAATTCTTTTTGTATAATGACTCTATGTATTCCTTCCATCATCTTTGGTTGTTTCTTGTGTTGTTTAATACTTTCCTTGAAGAATCCTTCACTATTTTCAGTTGAGGCTTGAATTTTTTCTTCAGTTCCTTAAGCTTGAGAAAAACAAAGCATGTTCTTCTCTTTGGTTTGCTATGTCTAGCTCTTTGCACATGTCATTATATTATTTGATTTTGTCTTCTTGAGCTTCCCTTTGAAATTTTCTGTTTAATTCCTTAACTTCATCATGTTTTCCTTTTACTTTAGCTGCTTGACATTCAAGGGCAAGTTTCAGAGTCTCTTTTGACATGTAATTTGGTCTTTTCTTTTTTTTTCCTGTCTTTTTAATAACCTTTTGCTTTCCTCGTGAGTGATGTCTTTGATGTCATGTCATAACTCCTCTGGTCTTCAATCATTACTATAACACATCAAACCTGCTCTTGAAGTGGTCTCTGAACTCAATTGGGATATACTCAAGTTCATACCTTGGCTCTTGTACTCTTGTAATAATTTTCTCAGGTTTCATTTTGAACCTACCTATGAGCAGCTGATACTCTGATCCACTATCAGCATCTAGTCTTGTTCTGACTTTTGATATTGCACTTTTCCATCATCTCTTTCCACAAATATAGTCAATTTCATTCCTACATGTTCCTTTTGGTGACTTCCATTGGTATAGTTACTGTTTATGTTGGTGAAAAAATATATCTGCAATGAAAAGGTCATCGGTCTGAAAAAATTCTACCATGTTATCTCCACTATCACCTCTGCCAGCAACACCATATTTTCCAACTACTGAGCTGCCTTCTTTGTTTCCAACTTTTGCATTCCAGTCACCAGTAACTATCAGTACATTCGGATTGCATGTTTGATCTATTTCAGATTGTAGAAGCTGGTTAAAACCTTCCCTATCTTCATTTGTTGCCTAGGTATGGGTGTGTAAATTTGAGTAATAGTCATAATAACTGGCCTTCCTGTAGATGTATGGATATTATTCTATCATTGGCAGCATTGTATTTCAGGACAGATCTTGAGATATCTTTTTTGATGATGAATACATCCCCATTTCTCTTTAATCTGTCATGGCTGCTATAGTAGACCATATGATTATCTGAACAAAATGGCCCATTCTAGGTCATTTTAGGTCACTGATGCCTAGAATGTCAAAGTTTATGTGCTCCCTTTCCCTTTTGATGATTTCTAATTTTCCTAGCTTCATACTACATACATTCCATGTTCCAGTTATTAATGGCTGTTTGCAGTTGTTTCTTCCCATTTTGAGTTGTGCCACATCAGCAAATGGAGGTCCCTGGGGCTTTGCTCCATTCTTGTCATTAAGGTAGACTCTACTTTGAGGAGGCACCTCTTCCCCAGTCATCTTTTGAGTGCCTTCCAATGTGGGGGGGCTCATTTTCTGGTGCTATATTTAGCAATGTCTCTCTGTTATTTATAGGGTTTTCAATGGCTGAATGTTTTGGGGATAGGTTAGCCTTTTCCTCTCCCTAGTCTGTGTTAATCTGGAAGCACATCTGAAACATATCCACCAGATTGTCCATGCTGGCACCTGTAATACCAGTGGGATAGCGTTCAGCATCACAGCAACAGAGAAGCCCCCACAGTGTGGTGAACTGACAGATGTGTGGGTTTCGAATGTAGAGATTATATAACCCAATTGTTTCTGATGTCACAATTAGTGCTCTTACCATCACTGTGTTCCTTCTGATTAGCAAAGGGTTTGCTCATAAGGATTTCTTGAATAAATGAGCAAATGAAAAGTTGCCATTAAGGAGCCCTCACATTGTGTAGAAGAGCTTTAGGAATCATCAGAGGGCTCTGGTGGAAAGGGACAGTGAGAAGAGCAAGTCGTTGTCTTGGTTATTAGGAGCTCCTTACAAAATTTCCTTGAAAAAATGCTATTTATTTTTATTTTTATTTATGTGTGTGTGTGTGTGTGTGTGTGTGTGTGTGTGTGTGTGTGTTACTTGGAGTTGACCTCTGGGCCCTGAACATGGTAGGCAATGCAATGCTCTACCACTGAGCCACACCCTCTATTCATTTTTTTCTTTTCTTTGTTTTTCACCTTGAGTCAGGATCTGGCTAAGTCATATAGGCTGCCTCTGGCCTTGAACTCATGATCCTTCTCCCTTTGCCTCCTGAGTTCCTGGGATTACAGCCATGTACCACACCTCCCACCTAATGCTCTCTCTTTTTTTTTTTTTTTCAGAAGAAGAAAAAAATGATTCCTATTGTTCTTATTTTGCTTTTACAAACACTGTACACAGAGTTCTTATTTCAGAATTACAAACTAGAGGCAAGACAAGATCTAAAACCCAATTGACTTGCTTCCTACCCTCATATCTTTTAAACTCCATTCTCCACAATACAGCCTGCAATGTAATCAGTACATGTGAATATTAGTTTTTTAATTAAGGAAATGTGTTACCAGTGCAGCAGGCATGCTTACTTAGTCACTTATGCCTGCTCAGTCACCGATCTCTTGTAATTTTCTAAATTGATCATTAATGTTAACTGATACAGGAGTGAATGAACACTAAGTCCTGGCTCCTCTTTCGCGGTATCCCTAGTTTCTATTTTTTGAAACCACTGATACTAATCAGGCTTCTTTTGATTAATATACTTCCTTTTAAGCAGAAGCAGTTCTTTGGGGGATAAAAGGCCCATATCCATTCCTGGTAATATTTTTGAGTGCCTTGTGCTTATCTGTATGCATGTTTTTCTGTCTGTCTTATCAGTAGCACTGACTGAAATGAAATATTCCTGAGACAAGAGCTTTGTCCATAGAGTTGCCGGAGGCTGCGAACCCCCATCTTCTGGATAGGCCTGATTGAAGTAAACATTCTTTTATTAGTTGGAAACACGCCCATTTTCAAATTTGTTTAAAAGGAAAAGGAAATTTTCTCCCTACTGCTTATTCTATTTCTAAACATCTTGTAAAGCCCTCTTTTTCATCTTTTTTTACAGGACATTAAAAGGATGGCAGAAATTAGACATTCCCGTGCATTTACAAATGTAGTGTTTTGAAAGGTATATTACTTTTTCCACTGGAAGTTAATGTAGTAAGAACTGTTTTACAGACACTCTAAACTATGAAAACACAAACACATTTTGTGTGTGGCATTTCATTTTCAATGGAGCATTAGTGTCTGTGTGGATTGATTCCTCCCTGGCCCTGACACTGTGTCCTGTGCTCTGCCAGCTTTCTGGCTTGTCTTCTTGGCTTAACTTCCATCTAACTAATCTTTGCATCCACCTATGTTCCTTTTCAATCTTCCCTTCTATTCTTATTTTCTTTCTCTGTTTATCCCACTTCTTTATGAATCTTTATGAATCATCTATATGTAATGGTTTTCTTTTATACTTGTACTGAAATATTTATATTCTTCCTAGATTCATGTTACTCTCATGTGCTGATAACTCCTATATGTCTATCATTGTCTTCTTTGTCTACATCCAGCTTCTTCCTGGACTTGACTATATATTTTTTAAGTACTAGGGGGTTGAACCCAGAGCCTCACACATGGTAGGCAAGTGCTCTACCATGGAACTATAGTCCCACCCCCCTTTCTCAACCCCACTTTTTAATTTTGTGACAGGATCTTGTTAGTTTGCCCAGGCTGTCTCTTACCTTGAACTCACGATCCTCCTACCTCAGCCTCCTGAGTCACTGGCACTATAGGAGTGCACTGTGGCACCTGAATTGGACTTAACCATTTGAATGGGGGAGTGACTATTAAAATGACATCATATCTGCCTTGTATTCCAGACTAGTAGCATCACCAGTAGCCCCAGTCAGATAAGCTGAGAGTTTTCATTCTCTATCTTACTCTACAATTTACTCCCTGTGTTAACAAAGTATACAGAAATTTAAGACTGAACTTTTGTTTGAAGATCAACTCCATCCTGGGTTTATTACTCATACTGGTAACCTTTTTCTCATTTTTTATGGTAGAATGTTGAGCATAGGTATGTCCCATATTTTTGATGATTAATGAGGCATCTTCTCTTCCAAACACTTCCTAACTACTAAGGAACATAAGTCACACACTAATAATAATAAAATAATGATAATAATTGAATGAGGCTATGATATTTTGACAGAAGTTAGAAATCTAAAAGAATATAGATTATATTTATAATCTTCCTACCTTTTTGCTTTCATGATTTAAATTTTAACTTATAATAGTATACATATTTCACAAATTTATATAGTTGTAACCAGAAGTTAGGGATGGGGCTTAGCTTGGTTGGTAGAGTGCTACTCTGCACTCTCTGAGGTACTGAGTTCAATCCCCGGTGAAAATGGGAGGAAGACTTGGCAGCCCACTTGTGAGAACAATCCCAAAACAATCAGCCACTAAAAACCCTATGAATAGCAGAGAAACAGTGACATATTGTCAGGCATGGCACAGGATTGGGGAGTGTTTTGATCTTTTGTACATAGGGTTGCTATGAGTTGGACTTTAGTCAGTGGCACCTAACAACAACAAACCAGGCATTTGATCTGGACCCTTGTATTCTCCCTGGTTCTTATGAGTTCTGTCAAAAGAATTCAAATGAGAATAGAGTGTAGTGTAGAAGATAGACAGGGTTTATTGTGAAGCAAATAAAGTATGTTCTGAAGGACTGAGTGCAGGCAATGGCCAACATAACCATTGTTCCTATCTATATCCTAGGCATGTGACCATCCCCCCTTTTTAAGTAACTGGTACAAGACTGTGTTAGGTAGTTTAGTTATATATTAATGAGCTTGGAGGATATTAGAGTTGGGCTTCACCCTTATTGCCAAGAGCTGATGGAACAGAGAACTAGAACAGCAGATTCTTTACTGACTGGAAGGTTGGGATCTAACTCATTTCTCTGGCTCTGGAAAGAGACCTGACTCCATGAGCTGCCCAGAAGGCCATTAGTGGGTAACTATCTGACCTTGACTCCCCAAGTCCTAAGCCACATAAGATTGCTATAAAATAGGAGGCTTTCTGAGAAGGAACAAAGACATACTATTTTTTGATATATATCACTGAGCTTCCTCTGCCAGTCCAGAATGACTTATTGGTCATCTAGGTAGGCCAAGGGCCCTAAAAGAAAATAGTGTTTTAGTAATTATAAAAAACAGTATAAAACTGGCCTTCAGTATCTGAACTCACTATTTGTTAAAAGACATTCAGACTGCTGGGTGTAGTGATGCACATCTATAATCTCAGCAACTCAAGCCAGGAGGATCACAATTCAAGATCAGAGGCAGCCTGCATAATTTAGTGAGACCTTGATTCAAAATAAAAAGTTAAAAGCATGATTTGGGGGTGTAGTCCAGTGATAGAGCACTTGCAAGGTATGTGGGTTGAATCCACAAGTACCACAAAAGAGAGGAGGGGGTCATATTATTTATTGCATACCATTTTTAAAATGTGGAGAAGAATGCCAGAAAAGAGGATAAACAACCTTTCAGAATTTAGAGGCAGAAACATAGGAATAAAAGCTTGGAGCATTAAATTTTTAATCCTTTTTCCAGTGCTTCCTACTAACATAGAATATGAGAGTAAAGAGGAGATTTAGAATCTGATAAAATGAAGGTCATAGAAAACACCAAATAACCATTAACTGCAAGGGTAGTAAAAATTTTATTTATTCTTAATTGTGTTAAACAACACATGCATAATGCCTAGTCTGTTCTAGACACACATAAAGGAAGCACTTTTATCATCCTGACTTCACATATTAACAAACTGAGGCACAGAGAGTTAACATCCAATAATTGGTGGAGTCAGGCTTCAAGTGGTGCTTACATTGATGTATTCAGGTGTAACAGAAAATGGTATATGGGAAGTAGCCTTAAAATTAGTGAAAACTATTTGCATTTATGCACCCCTACTCTTACCTATTATAATGTACTTAGGTATAAATTGGTAGTTGAACAAAAATGAAAAGCTGAATAGGATAATATATTAACAATAGGTGAATCTGGACACAGGTATAGAAGTTTTCATTTTTGCATTTTTTTCTTTTTCACAATACATCTGTAAGCTTGAATTTCTATATAAAAAGCTTATACTTTTGTGTATAAAGTTTTAAAAATCACAAAAAATAACTATTTGGTATCAGCTGTATTTCCAACATTGCCTGAGACCCTCATTCTTCAAGCAGTTCTTAGAAGAAGACACAAATTGGGTAGAGTCACACCCCAAAGTATATAGTTCCCCTCTCCCCCTCTTCCTCCTCCACTAATAAACCCCTTGTCTCATGAGGTTTTCACTTTCCCTAAGAAGTAGGTGACTGCTCTGTTTATCAAAAGGGGGGGGGGTAGCAGAAGGAGATGGGAAAGAATCCTTAAGACTATAGGTCTTTGGCAAGGAGAGAGTCACTCCCATAATGTGATGTCTTTGATTTATTTGGGGGCTCTGTATCAGTCAGCTGCTGTTACTGGGGCAGAAAAACCAACCAAAACAAACTTATGGAGGAAACAGTTTATTGGAAGCTCACAATTAGAGGGCCAGTCCATAACGGCAGTAGAGCAGATGCAGCAGTGGCAGGAGGCAGGGCCTATGACAGACAACCTCATTGTATCACAGGGCAGGAGAAACAGTGAGCTGGGCCACACATCAAGGGTAAAAAATCTCCAAACACCAGTTGACAGGGGGCTACTTCCACAAAACAAAAATCCAACCTACCAAAACTTCATGACACCCCAGAACAGTGCCACCAACTGGAGACCAAGCATTCAAACTCATGACCTTTGGAAGACGTACAGATGCCCACCATGACTCTTCACCCTGGGCCCCCAAAGGTTGATGGCCATTTCATAATACAAAATGTATTAGTATAATTTCCCCCTTCATTAGTAAAAAATGATGTGGTACAGAGTAATACAGTAATGCCTTTTTCCATTATGCATCCTTTATGCCACTTCTAGAAATACTTTCATTGACCCACAAAGTTTGTGGAACCTTATGGCTAGTTGTAGATAAACACTGATACTTATTTGGGTTATCTTCCCCTATTTTTCCAACATACTCATGAAGTTGTGCTATTGAGCACAACTCATACTCATGAGTTGTACATTGAGATTGACTTCGCCCCCTTCATCTCTCCTCATTGACCCTCCTCCCCATCCCATCTTCTCCAATGTTTGCTTCCATCTGCTAGATCCCTCCACCCTTCTTTCTACTCCTTAAAAGTTCCTTTCTATGCCAAGTTTAATTGTTCATTTTTTACATTTAAACTTATGTATAGGATCTTTCCTTCCTTTAAGTTTGATTCAGCACCCATATATGAGAGAGAACATTTAGTATTTCTCTTTTTTGGGCTTGTGTTCATTCACTTAATGTGAAGTTCTCCAATTCCATCCATTTTGCTGCAAATAACATTATTTCACTTTTTACATTGCTGAATAGTATTCCACTGTGTATATGTACCATAATTTTTTTATCCATTCTTCTGTTAATGGACACTTTGGTTGATTCCATATCCTCACTATTGTGAAAAGTGCTGCATTGAATATGAAGATGCAGGTGTCCATATGGTATGATGATTTGTCTCCCTTTGGGCATATTCCCAGCAGTGGTATAACTGGGCTGTATGGCAGTTCTATTTTTAGTTTTCTAAGGTATTTCCATATTGATTTCCAAAGTGACTGAACCAATTTACAGCCCCACCAACAGTATAGGGGGCTTCCCTTTTCTCCCCAACCTCACCAGCATTTGTTGTAATTTGTTTTATTGACCTTGGCCATTCTTACATGGGTAAAGTGGGATCTCAGAGTTATTTTGATTTGTATTTCCCTAATGGCTAGGGATATTGAGCATGTTTCATGTGTTTCATGGCTTTACTAACTTCTTCATTTGAGAACTGTCTGTTCAGTTTCTTTGCCCACTTGTGTATTGGATTATTTGTTGTCTTGGGAGTTGCTTTGTTGAGTTCTTTGTAAATTCTGGAAATTAGTCCTCTGTCAGATGTGTAGGATGTGAAGATTTTCTGCTATTTATTGGGGTCTTCCTTAACTCTGTTGATTATGTCCTTTGCTGTAAGAAGCTTTTTAATTTTATGTAATCTCATTTATCTATTTTTATTGCAATTTCCTGAGCAATTGGAGTCTTATTAAGTAAATGCTTTCCTATGTGTATATGTTGGAGTGTATTGCCTATCTTTTCTTCTAGTAATTTTTTATTGGAAATTTTTAATGTACATCTTAATGTGATTCATTTTGACATGCTTTTCATTGTGACATTTCCATATATGCATTTTGATAAACATTATTCATATAGGTTACCCCTTACCCTCCCCTATGCTTCCCCCCCTCCCAACCTTCCCATCTAAGTTTCCCATCTAAGTCTTCTCTATCTTTTACTTAGTAGTATTTTTCTGTATGTCCTTGGGTTCCAGTTCTGGTTAAGATAGAAACTTTTCCTATAGTGGTCTTTGTTTTTATCTTGTTAGAACAATTACATGCAATTTCTAGTCCATTTATATTAACATCATTCTTACCCCCCCCTTTTATTATGATCCAACCTTTGAATAGGATTTTTCCTTCTTATAATTTTGAATCAGCTCCCTCATATGAGTGAGAACATGTGTTGCTTCTCTCCTAGTAATTTTAAGGTTTCTGGCCTTATGTTGAGGTCTTTTATCCATTTTGAGTTAACTCTCATGAATATTGAGATGTGTGGATCTGTTTTCATTTTTCTGCAGGTGAAAGTCCAAGTTTCCCAGCACCATTTGTTGACGACGCTATCCTTTTTGCAAGTTGCCTGCTTTGCTTCTTTGTCAAAAATCAAGTGGCTATAAATGTGTTGGTATATCTCTCAGTCCTGAATTCTGTTCCACTGGTCATCAGGCCTATTTTTGTGCCGATACCAGGCTGTTTTTGCCACAATAGCCCTGTAATATAGTTTAAAGTCAGGGATTGTGATTCCACCTGCACTGGTTTTGCAGCTTAAGAGTGTTTTGGCTATATGTGGTCTTTTGTGTTTTCATATGAATATTTGGATTATTTTTTCTATTTCTGTAAAATCTGTCATTGGAACTTTAATTGGGATTGCATGAACTCTGTAGATTGCTTTTGGTAGGATAGCCATTTTTACAATATTGATTCTCCCAATCCATGAACAGGGGAGGTTATTCAACCTTCTAGTATCTTCTGTGATTTCTTTCTTTAATATTTTGAAGTTTTCATTATAGAAATCTGCAAGGTCTTTGGTTAGGTTGCTTCCTAAGTATTTGTGATTTTGGTGTGCTATCACGAAAGGGATTGTAGCCTTAATTTCCTTTTCTTCCTGTTCATAGTTGATGTAAAGGAAGACTACTGATTTTTAAGTGTTAATTTTGTATTCTGCTACTTTGCTAAAGGAGTTAATTAGGTCTACATGTTTTCCAGAGGAGGTTTTGGGGTCCTTTAGGTAAAGTATCTTGTCATCCAACAATAAGAATAATTTGACCTCTTCTTTGCCTATCTGTATCCCTTTGATTTCTTTCTCTAGTCTAATTGACCAGGCTAGGACTTCAATCACAATGTTAAATAAGATAAGAGAGAGTGGGTGTCCTTGTATTTTTCCTGATCTTGGAGGAAATGGTTTTGATTTTTCTCCATTTAATATGATACTTGGTGTAGGTCTGTCATAAATGGCTTTTATGATGTTTAGATATTTTCCATAATGCCTGTTTTCTCCAGGGTTTTTATCATGAAAAGGTGTTGCACTTTGTCAAAGGCCTTCTCAGCATCTATTGAGATGATCATGTGATTTTTATTTGTAAGTTTTTTGATATGTTGAATTACATTGATTGATTTTCATATGTTGAACCAGCCTTGTATCTGTGGAACAAATCCCACTTGGTCACGACGAACAATCTTTGTAATCTGTTGCTGAATTCAGTTTGCTAGGAAGTTGTTGAGAATTTTTTTGCATGTATGTTCATTAGGGAAATTGGTCTATAGTTTTCTTTCCTAGATGTATCCTTGTCCAGTTTAAGTATCAAGGTGATGATAATTTCATAGAATGAGTTTGAGAGTGCTCCTTCCTTTTCTACTGTTTGGAATAATCTGAGGACATTAGCTTTTTATTATGCTCCAGTTTCTGGATAGGATTTTTTCCTTCTTTTAATTTTGATTCAGCTCCCACATATGAGTGGGAACATGTGGTATTTCTCTTTTTGGGCATGTGTTGGTTCACGTAAAATAATTTTCTCCAATTCCAACCCTTTTACTGCAAATGACATTATTTCATTTTGTTGATTGCTGAGTAGTAGTCCATTGTGTATATGTACCATAGTTTTTTAATCCATTCTTCTGTTGATGGGCACTTTGATTGATTCCATATTCTTGCTATTGTGAAAAGTGCTGCATTGAACATAGAGATGCAGATGTCTCTGTGGTATGATGACTCATCTCCCTTTGAGTATTCCCAATAGTGTTATAGCTGGTATGGTAGGTCTATTTTTATTTTCCTAAGATAACTTCATATTGATTTGCAAAGTGGTTGGAACATAATAGAAAGCTAAAGTCAACTTAGCAAAGAAGGGACAATTTAGGGAGCAGAGAGAAGGAGGGAGGGATCTAGCAAAAGAAAGAGATGATGGGAGAAGAAAGGAGCAAGAGGAAGAACAAGGAGGAGTGAGGAATGAGAGAGAGGGCAACCTCAAAGTAAACAGCCCAACTTTCGTAGTTTTGGAAATAATTATAATAATACCAATAATACTAAAGAATAGTAATAATATAAATGGGCTAGATTATTCATGTAATACTATTGACAATATAAAAAAGATAGATCACCACAGAAAAAAGCTTGGACCATAAAAATAATTGGGATGCAAGGGTGTATAGAAAAATAATCCCACAAAAAGACATGCAGTGTAGAAGAGAGGCCTTTGGTGAGGGCATAGAAGAAGGGGAGGAGGTGTACAAGAAGGTAAGGGGGAATTTATCTTTGCAATATACAATGAAACACATATATGAAAATGTCACAATGAAATGCATGTCAGAATGAAACACATTGAATTGTACATTGGAAATTTCCAATAAAAAATAATTTGAGGCGAACTGGTATTATTTCTTCTTTGAAGGTTGAAGAATTCTGCTTCATGCCCTGACCTCTTCTTTGTTAGGAGGTTTTTTATTACCCATTGTATTTCAGCATATGTAATGGGTCTATTGAGGTCACTTATATCCTCCAGGCTTAATTTTGGTAAGTCATATGTGTTAATAAATTTATCTATTTCATCTATATTTTCATATTTTTGATTTTGATTTTGATTTTCATTTTCAAATATAGTTTCTCAAAGTAATAACTGATGATTTTCTGGATTTCATTGGAATCAGTGGTTATGATTCCTTTTTCATCTCTGATTTTTATAATATTGGGCTTATTTTTTTCTTTTGGTGAGATTGGCTAGGGGTGCATCTATTTCGTTAATCTTTTCGAAGAACCAGCTCTTAGTCTCATTAATTCTTTGAATTATTATTATTATTTTTGTATTCTAATTGAGATATCTCTGCCTTGATCTTGATAATTTGTGTCTGAGTGCTCTTTTTGGAATTGACTTGTTGGCTTTTTAGTGCCTTGAAATGTGTCATTAAGTCATTTGGCCCATCTATAACTTATTGATGAAGGCACTCACTGCTATGAACTTCCCTGCCTTTGCTATATCCCATAAGTTTTGGGAGGTTATGTTTTCATCATCATTTGATTGTAGGAATTTTTTAATTTCCACTTTAATTTCTTCAATAATCCATTGATCATTCAGCAGTGTACTATTTATTCTCAATGAATTTGTAAAATTTCTGATGTTTTTCTTGTTTTTGAGTTCAAATTTTATTCTGTTGTGATCTGGTAAGGTATAGGGGGTAATTTCTACCTTTTTGTATTTGTTGAGTCTACTTTTGTGTACTAAAATGTGGTCTATCTTAGAGAAAGTTCCATGTGGTGCTGAGAAAAATATGTGTTCCTTAGATAGGTGTAATATTCTGTAGATATCTGTAAGTTCCATTTGGACTAAGGTGCAAATTATGTCCATTGTTTCTCTGTTGATTTTTTTGTTTTTATGACCTGTCTCTTGGTGAAAGTGGGCTATTGAGGTCTCCCATAATTATTGTGTCTGGTCTAATGTATTCCTTTATTTCCCATAAAGTTTGTTTTATGAAATTAGGTGTCCCTGTATTTGGAGAATATATATTAAATAGTTTTATTGGTTCCTGGTTGATTGTTACTTTTAGTAATATGTAGTGTCCTTCTTTGCCTATTCTAGTTAGTTTTGGATGAAGTCTAATCTATCGGAAATTAGTATTGCAACTCCTGTTTTTTTTTTATTTCTCCTGCTTAATATACTGTTTTCCAGCCCTTAATTCTCAAACTTTTACATTCTTTGGGTTGAGTCTCTTAAATGGCACATATAGAGGGTTTATATTTTTTCATCCAATTGGCCAGTCTCTGTCTCTTAGTTGGTGAGTTAAGACCATTTACATTAAAAGTAATTATTGAGAAGTGTTTACTGTTATGCATCAAGTCAGTACTTGTTACTGGTTTTTGATTCACATTTATCTTATTTCTTTCTTGAATTCCTCTCATGTTAATTGTTCATTTCTTTGATCTTCTATGGGGGATTGTCTTATCTCCCTTGTATGTGGTAGTTGATTGAGGATCCTCTTTAGTGCTGGCTTGGTGGCTATGAATTGTTTGAACATGGCAATATCATGGAATGTCTTATATGCCTCATCTATTTTGAAAGATAACTTTGCTGGATAAGATAGTCTTGGTTGGAGGTTGTTCTTTTTCAGGACTTGGATGGTAAGTGTCCAGGCTTTTCTAGCCTTCAATGTTGATGTGGAGAAGTTTGCAGTTATTTTAATGGGTTTTCCTTTGTAAATCAGTTAGTGCTTTTTCCTTGCTGCTTTCAGAAAGGCTTCTCTGCTATCTAAGGTAAGCATTCTTACTATAATGTGTTGTGGGAGGATTTGTTTTGGTCTACTCTGTTTGGGGTTCTGAATGATTCAGTTGTATAAGTATCCATCTCTTGCATTTCAATATTTCTTGGAAAAAATTTCCTATTCCTCTCTTGTTGTTTTCTACTCCTTCATGGACTCCCTGCATTCTTAGGTTTCATTTTCTCATTTTGTCTGAAACTTCTTGGAGATCTTGTTGATACTGTTTCAGCATTTTCTCCATCTTAGTTTGTAGCTAATACTTTGTACCTCTTCCTCTGAGATTCTCTGTTCAGCCTCATCCTGTCTGGATGCTGAGGATTCTATTGAAATGTTTTATTTCATTCAGTGTGCCTTACATCCCAAGGATTGCTGCTTGATTTTTAAAAATATTTTCTAGCTATTTGGCGAATACAGATTCCAAATAAGATACCTTCTTCCCCAAGATCTCAAGAGTTCTGGGAGTGTTAGCTTCAATGTCTCTTAGCATATTTATAATCATGATTTTGAATTCTGATTCTGACATCTCTAGAAATTAGGATTGCTTGATATTGTCTATTGAGAGGCTTTGGTCTATGGAATCTTTGCACCCAGTGTATCCTTTCATGTTTCCTGTCTCTTTTGCTGAGGATTGCCTATTGCTTGGTCTAGGAGGAAGGTTCCACCTCCTCCAAGTGTAAAGAGATTCTTCCTCTGGCATTTTTTGAGTGATGATGACTCATTTGCATTTTTCTCTCTGCATCTTCCTCTGGCATTTTTTGAGTGATGATGACTCACTTGGCATTTTTTGAGTGATGATGACTCACTTGCATTTTTCTCTCACTCCCCTGCCCTGTAGTTTGCAGCCTCAGTGCCCAATGTCTAGGTTCTATTACAGACTCTGTATTCAGCACTGTCCCCTGCAGTTTGACTCCATCCCTTGCATTCCCAGCCCCTGACTGATCTACAGCCCACACCATGTGTCTTAGGTTGTTGAGTCTGTGGGACTATTACTTTAAATCACCAGCTCTACCTGACGCCAGGTAAGCCTTGTTCTAGACCAGTTCTCATAGGTTCACAGAGTTATCAGCTCATCTCACTCTTCACTCTGCCCTGGGCTCTCCACCCCTCAGTTCCCCTCTTTCCAGTTCACAGTTCCAATGGGGCTGGGGGGACAAGGTGGCAACTGTCTCTACTTTTCTACTGGGAAATGAGGAGGGAGAGAAGATGGGGAAAAAAGAAAGAAAAAGAAAAAATGAGGAAGTGGGATTTACTGAGATTGAAAATAATAAAGGGAAGATAAAAATAGAAAAAAGGAAACAAGAGAGGTCTATAATAAAGTCCAGCAGCAATCCAAAGGAAAGAAAGAAAGAACAGGTGTCTCACATGTACACCCTCACAGTCCCACTTTTGTTCACTTCTTAGAGTCCTTTACCTAGAGACCTCAGGTTTAACCCCCTTTCCTTCTACCAGCAACAGTCATCAACCCTTTGACAGGAACCTACCTCACTTCCCTTAGGTGAGAGTCCTTGCCCAAGGTCCGTCAGTATCTGCTTCCTGCCTGCTGCTGCCTATTGGTGCTTCTCCTTATAGATCCATTTTTGTTCTTCTCTTGTGTAAAATTTTCTAAGCCAGGATGACAGCTTTATTTTGAGATTTCTCAGTTCCGCTGCAGAGAAAGGGATTTTCCCTACCTACTCTCATTGAAAGCTGGCAGGTCCAGGAGGAGGGGTTTCTGGGGACTTTCCCTCTAAGGAGGATGATGGCAGAAAGTCCACACTGGTCTCTCGGGAGGGACCTGCCCTGTGGGATGCTCTGGCTGTGCTGCATTGGCAGAGAGGCGTGGGCACGTCTTGTGTCATCCTTCTGCCTCCCATGCAGAGTTCATATGCAGAGATCTCAGCTCAGAGAGCTCAGCCCAAATGGCAACAGCAGATGATGGCAAGCCAGATCCCAGTGCTGGGTCCTCTGCCCTCTCTTGTGTCCTGAGCCCCACCATGCTCACTCACTGATCCCACGCTGCAGTGGGTGGGATGATATTGTGCCACCCCAGTGGATCTGAGGCCTGCACTCCCATGTGGAACTCATGCTCCACCACTCTCCTATGATGAACTGTTGTGACCATGATCTCTGTGGCAGGGGGATTGCTTGCAGGCCATTGCAGGCCCTGGCCACACGGGTGTCAGAAACTCGTTCACTAGTTGCTCTCCATGGGAAGTGCTGCCTGTGTCTTATTGGCAAGATGTTGGGGGGTTGCCAGGGCTGTGCTCCTCAACAGATCCAGGCTCCAGATGCGCGTGTGAAATTTTCCCTAGGCTGTATGCTCTCCATGCTCTGTGACCTGGGTGATGGAGGATCATCTGCGGTGTTTTCTCTAGTTCTTCTGCACTTTGGTATCCAGTCTTGTTGATCCCTGGACTCCCTCCACTGTCTGAGCAGTCCCTGTCATGCCAGAGGAATTGCTGGTGGGTTTCCTGGTTGCCCAGTTCTGTATAGCTGATAATTTTCTCTTTGTGCTGGAACAAATCTCCATGTTTCTGGTGGTACACTGTCACTGACCTGCCACGCTGATTCCTTCTCCTTTTTAAATTTTTTTCTGCAGTTGGTGGTATTTACCTAGCCTGTGGATGTTTTTTATATACACCTACCTCATATCTAACTTATTACTCCATCTGACTGATCAATATGAGTTCTAAGTCATTGTTTAAGCCCTCCTATTTCTCTCAGTCTCAAGGTGGGTGTTATCTGTCTACCATCTTAGCTGGTCGCCTTGTGTTTGTTGTTGTTGTTATGTGTTGTCGAGTCGTGTCCGACTCATAGCAACCCTCATAGGGTTTTCAATGGCTGACTGTTTCAGGATTGCCTTGGGAGTAGGTTACCAAGTCCTTGTCCCATTTTTGTGGGGCCTCAGAGACTACAGAGCAGCGCTCCACCAACTGAGCTAAATCCCAGCCCTCCTTGTGTTTAGTACAGTTTTAAGAGCCCTCAAATTCTTAACAATCTCAACTGTGTTCATAGTCCCAAGTACAAAGTCTCCACTGAGGTTCAGGGTAAACTTAGCTGAGGGCCTCTGTAAAACAAAAGACAGGTTACACATTTTCAACATACAATGGCACAGAGTAAGCATTCACATTCCAGAAAGGAAGAATGGGGCAGAGAAAGGAGAGATTGGTCCATAGGAAGATCAGTATCCTGCTGGATAAACAAAATCTGTCAACTTTTATTGGGCATGTGGCACACATGGTATCACCTGGGTTCTGGCATCTGGTGTCATCTGGGCTCAAACAGGATTGTGTGCTTCTGCCCCTGTGGTCCTTCCATTTGTAGCACAAATAGTCCTCATAGGCTGCCTTTACTTTTTATCCACAGTTTCCTTCAGAAGATGTCTTTGATTTATTTTGGGGGCCGTATATCAGTCAACTATCATTACCGGAGTGTTTCTTTGCTATCCATAGGGTTTTCAATGGCTAGTTGTTTCGGGAGTGGCTCGCCAGATCCTACTCCCTAGTCTGTCTTAGTCTGGAAGCTCAGCTGAAAACCTGTCCACCATGGGTAACCTTGCTCATGTCTGAGGTTACAGTGGCAGAGCTTTCAGCCTCATCATAACACGCAAGCCCCCACGGCAAACTGACAGATGTGTGGGGGCTCTGATGGTAAAATAATTAATACAAGGATGCATATATAGCATAAGAAGAAGAGAAGGAGAATAGAAAGAGGGAAGAGAGTAAAACAAGAAAGGAAGAAAAAAAACTCACGCATACATGCTTTTTTAGAGTATTGAAAAGCAAAGATGTCACATTGAAGATGAAGGTGCGTCTGACTCATGCCATGGTATTTTCAGTGGCATCATATGGTTGTGAAAGCTGGACATTGAACAAGAGAGACAGAAAAAGAATTGATGCTTTTGAATTGTGGTGCTGGAGACATCTATTGAATATACCATGGACTGCCATAAGAACCAATAAATCTTTCCTAGAAGAAGTGCAACCACAACCAGAGTGCTCCTTGGAAGCAAAAATGGCCAAACTGCGTCTTACATATTTCGGACATGTAGTCAGGAGAGAACAATCCCTGGAGAAGGACATCATGTTCGGGAGAGTGGCAGGTCAACGGAAAAGAGGAAAACCCTCCACCAGATGGATTGACACAGTGTCTGCAACAATGGGCTTAAACATAAATAAGATCGTTTGCCTGGCACAGAATCTGCAAGTGTTTTGATTTGCTGTACATAGGGTCGCTATGAGTCGAACTTGACTCGATGGCACCTAACAACAACAACAACAAATTATTACTGGATGGTTGGGATTTAGCTCAGTTGGTAGAGCGCTGTGCTTCAGTGTCTAAGGTCCCGAGTTCAATTCCCAGCTCTGCAAAAATGGGAGAAGGACCTGGCAATCCACTCCCAAGGCAATCCTGAAACAGTCAGCCACTGAAAACCCTATGAGGGTCACTATGAGTCAGATACTGACTCGATGGCACCTAACAACAACAATCATTACTGGAGAAGAAAAAACCAACAGAAACAGCTTTATGGAGGAAAAAGATTATTGGAAGCTCACAATTAGAGGGTCAGTCCATACGAATGAGGCTCTTAGACAAGATGCTGTCATCTCCAACATCCTGGGGTCTCCATTGCAGCTTAGGCTCTACCTACAAAGCTTCATGTATCAGCCCTTCAGGGACTGTCCATGGGGAATCCAAGCCTAGTACACATGCCCTGGCCTCACAGACCATTGAAACCTGCAGCAGCCTCTGTAACCCTTAACTCTTGCATTTCGCATGCCTGTAGAACCAGCACATTTATGTCATCAATTATTTTTGCCATCTTGAGGGATAGCTTCACCCTTTCAAAAGGGGTTCAAATCATAGCTACAGTGGAGGCCTCTTTATATACGGCAGCTTCCTCTCAGGAGTGCTTCTGGGAGACAGTTTTTCAGACAGTCTCTTTTCAAATGAATTTGTCAGTTCATACCCACCAGGAGCCTTAGATGGGAGGGGGCTGTCTGGCTCCTTTCATGCCTCCAGGCCATTTTTATTTATCTCCTTTCCTGAACAGCCCTGTTGGTGGTAACCTTAAAAAGGCCCTTGCTGCCATGGTTTTTGGCCCTTTAAACTGCCCATTTTCCACATCTTCCTGTTCTGATTTTTCCTCTATTTTCTCATTATATATTTGGCTGAATGCAGCAAGCAGTAACCAATGCATGGTCTGAACATTAGTCCTTTTATATATTTCCTTTACCAAGTTAATTAGTTAAATTCAGCCTCACTCCAATCTTTAGGACATTGGCAGAACACATATAATGTCTTTGCTAGAATATACCATGGATCATCTCTACTCCAATGTACAGTAGAGACCTCATTTTTCTCTAAAACCCTGTGATCCCTGCATGCATTTCTATTGACAGCTGCATTCTGGCCTGCCTTTCTCTCACCAGAACTGCCTCTCAAGCCCTCCAGGGCTTCCCTCCTCTGCATCTTCAGACTCTTCCTAATTCTTCCTGTGAACAATTTCCAAAGGCCTAAGAAACGTGTGGTCAGGTTTCTGCGTGCAATGACCCCACTCTCCTAAACAGATTTTTTATATCAGTCAGCTGTCACTGCAGTGGAAAAAACAACTGAAACAAACTTGTGGGAGAAAAGGTTTATTGGAAGTTCACAATTAGAAGGCCAGTCTACAATGGCAGCATGGCAAGGTTTTCAGTGGCAGGAGGCAGGGCCTATACAGATGATCTCACAGCATCATAGAGCAGATGAGAGAGAGAGAGAGAGTGACCTGGATCATGGGTCTGGGGTAAAACACCTCCAAAGGCCCACCCTTGGCTACTTCTGCAAAAGCCCTGTCCCCAGAGAGCTTTTTCTGCAAAGTAAGAAATCCACTGGCAAAAGTTTCATCACCTCCCATAAGAGCACTACCAACTGGAGATAAAGCATTCAAACTCATGACCTTTTGAGGAAATTCAGACCCAAGCCATAATAGGTCCCCATGTGAAAACCTTTAAATGTACAGGTGTTTTCACAGAATTATGGAAAATTTTATTTAGTTCTTTGGTTTACTCTCGCTACTTTTGTTTTTGTCTTGATTTATCCAAAAATTAATTTATCTGTCCAAAGATAATATAATTTTGATCACAGCAGTATTGATTAAGAATAGATGGCATCCAAAATACATAAGTACTAGGCAGTAGGAGTCAGGAAGTGGCTAACCATAATGCACATTCTCTACCCTGCCATTGTGTGTAGCTGGCTGGCCCTAAGATCTAAGATGGTGGGTAGTGGCAGGTTGAGCTGATGAGGTATGTGGTAGTGGAAAATGAGCTTTGATATTCTACTTCAGTGATAAAAACAGGAGGCATCTTATACTTAAAGACAAATATAAAAGGTAAAAATAAAGGTAAGGAAAAGAATGGAAGATTCTTAGCAGAGTTGGTAGCTTTAAGGTCTTCTTTGATAATTTTATACATTTCTAAAACCTATATTCTTTTCATGAAACTACTTTTTCCTCCTCCCAAAGTTTCTGCTCCTTTTAAGAGTCACATTTTCAAGTAACTTACATATTTATTTTATATCAAGTGTAAAAATTATGTTTTACAAATGAAGAAACTGAGTCAAACAATTAAATGCGCAGAGATTTGTCTTACTGTTAATACAGCACATTCTACTATTCTAGATAACCTTATTTCAGTAAGTAATTTGGTCTTTTTTGTTTGATACTATCTTAAATACATAGCACATTTATGCATACATATAGTTATATATACATATAAATGTGTACATAAAATACACATCTACTTTATGTATACTAAATATTAACAAATTATTCTTATCATTGTCTTACAAATATTTTTCATGAGTAATTTATGAGAAGCTATTTTTAAAAACTATACAAATACCTGGCAAGAGTTTGTTATTCTTAATCTGTTGGGGGCCTTATGGGAGTTTTCTCTTAATTTATAAGTTTTTTAAGGCTAAGAAATGGCCATAAGATCCATACATTTCACATAATTATTTTGAAATGGAAAATGAGTCCCAGTGATTTTACATAACTTTCCCAAAGCATTAGAACCCAAAACTTGACTCCCATCCAGTTCTGTTCCATTCCAATCTTACTTGTCTAAATTGTTTTATGCATTGTTTCAAGATTAAACTTTTTCAAGTCAGCCAGTGCTAATTTCAATCAGTTATTTGTATGAGAAGTTGGTAATTTTAGATTAGTAAACATAGAATTGTGAGAAGCTCATATAAAATTATGAGGAGCTCATAATTTTAGATTGGTAAGTATAGTAAATTACTAAACTTATTCTATGAAATTATTGATGACATTCAATTTAATTATTCATTTCCTGAAATGAAATGAGAGTTTGCATTATTCTCTTCCTTTTTCTAGCTTTGCATTATTAACATGGATAAAATTAAGTATTAATTTAGAACACTATAAAATGAAGCATATGCTATAACTCTAATGTTATCACTGTATTGGGTAATGGCTTTGCAAGTGAAATGGAATTCAAAAGATTAGTCATTCAAATGTGGTTTTTACTAAAACCATTAAGTGTGCATGAAAACAGCCTTTAAATGTAGATGCTTTGAATATTTTTCCTACATTTAAAAATGTTAGTTCTATTTTTCCACTTGCCCTCCAATCATTAAGACTTTTTAAAGGGAGCAATTAACTCTAGAGTACATGCTTGAAATTACTCTAGGGACCTGATTCTGAAGAAGATGAAATAAGGATAATGGGAGAAGGGAGGCAGTGTAGGCACTCTTGAGCAAGTGCTTGATTTTTCTCAAGTCTTCATTAGATTTACCTTATACTCCTTGGTGTCTGGGTCAGTACTTATTTCCAAGATTTTATTAAGATAGTTAACTATTCTATTAGTTGTGGACATTTAATGTGAACCTCATTATATTTTCAATAATTGTTTACTCTGAATTTAGAATGCTCAGCATGAAAGCCAAATTAAAAGAATCATTATAGATCAAGAAGTACAGACAGTTTAAGAAGCTTTAAAAATGAATTTTGCATGAAAATACTTTTAAATCCTTTTAAATTCTCTTATTTATTAATTAATTTCTTTTCCTGGGATCTGTGTCTTTATCCATGTGTGCGATGATGTCAGAAGACAGTAAGGTGTCATAATGTCTATATGAATTTTCATAGTGGGTTACAGACTTTGAGGCAATGTTCCAGGATTTCACAAAAGAACTTGGTTAATATAAAGTTAAGTTAGAAGCTCATAGTCTAGAACCTGCTGATGAGTCACAGGGTAAACAGCTTAATCTGAGTTCCCACCACCCTTCTATTTCCAACTAATACATCAATGATTCACTATGAATCTCAATTGTGCAACAGTGGGTACTGGTTGAGTTGAAAAAGAGAAAAATACATATTTCATATGATTAGTACATATATGGCATGAAAGTATCTAGGATGTATTCTTTTCTCTTTCATATTTTTCCTTTTTTCTTGTTTGCCATACTTGTGGTTGACCCAGGGCCTCATGCATGCTAAGCAAGTGCTCTACCACTGAGTTGCACGCAGGCCCATTTTTATTTTTTATTCTCACTAAGTAGTACAATAACAAGTAGTGCAGGCTACCTTTGGCATTGGACTCATGATCTTCCTGCCTCAGCCTCCCAAATTGCTGGGATTACAGGTGTGTGCCATTGTACCCAATATGTTTTCTTTTCCTTTCTTTTTCCTTCCTCCCTCCCTCCCTCCCTTCCTTCCTTCTTTCCTCCCTCCCCTTCTTTCCTTCTTTCTTTCTATACTTACAGATTAAACTCAGGGAATCATGTGTGCTCTGCAAGTGCTCTACTCCTGAGCTGTACCCCCAGCCCATTTTTAAATTTTTTTTTTTTTATCTTCAGACAGGGTCTCACTAAATTACACAGGGTGCCTCTGACCTTGAACCTGTGGTCCTCCTGCCTCCACTTGCCGAGTCACTGGGATTACAGGTGTGAACCACTGCACCTGGCCTGTTTTTATTTCATAATACTTATTTTACCTTGGACTGATAGACTTGAATTTATAGAAAAAGTTATGAATGTTGAAATTACTTTTTCAAAAGTATCTTGTTCAGTAATTTTGTGGAACAGATTGAAGAGGCATTACCAAAATGGTTTGCTGTTGTTTTTAGGGAGTCAAAAACAACTTCAGTTACAGACAAAAAGGCAGAAAGAATTTATGTTGCCCACAGCAAATGAAAGTACTTTCACTTTCTATAAATGGTAGCCAGTCTGGTTTATATTAACTGCTATTTACCTATTCAATAAACTCTCAGTTATAAGACATCATTAGCTGACCATCTTTTCTCAATGTTTCCCTCTTTAGTCATTTATAGTTAAGTGCTTTTAAAGTTGAATTGTCACATATGCAAACATTTTACTTTCAAACGGATACTATATTGTAAACTGCATATTTAATATAGTTAACTGTATATGCTGCAGTTAAAATTTCTTTTGATATTGATTAAATAATAATCATTTATTAATATTATGACTTATCACTAGTAGACAAAACAATACTTTATCGGTCCTACATGATTATGCTAGCTTATGTTATATAAGATGTTTTCAGTTTTATGCATCAATGCAGGTGATAACTAATGGGGAAAATATGTTCTTATTCCCTCTGATGATATTTCATGTGAACCATAAATAGGAAATATTAAAGAAACAATTGAGGATTTTAAGATTAGGAAAAACTAACGATAAAGATAGTGTATAGTTATGAATTTCCAAAAACAAATTGAGCAAAAGAACACATAAAAGACTTGCATTCTTTTCATTTTCAAAGTCTTTTGCTTATAAGCTTAATGTGTAATATATATCTTTCCTTTTATAAAGCTAAGACTAAAAATAATGATTTGGGAGATCTGCAAGTATATGCCAAAGAAGGGATTCACCATAATTCTCTCACCTGCTAGCCACCTCAAGAGAAGGAAGTCATCCTAGCAGAAGCTTTACAATCAATCCTCTTTGCTGGGAACAGCAGAAAACCCTGAATTTTTAGGTCTTCAAACCCCAAAGCTCCTTTTCTACCCCCACCACAAACGAAGCAAGCAACCATCATGAGAATCTTTGTGATCTGGGTAACCACCCTTAGAACCTGTGTGGTCCCAGAAGACAGGGAGGTGATAGGGACTCAGACTTGGAATTGCAAATACACTTTCATGGAGAATGCAGATTGATTAGTGGAGTTTAAGCTCATGGGTGGAGATCTGCTGTGGAGTTCCTAAAATCTAGTAAAAGGACAAAGACTAACTGTGAATAAAAATATAAGTGAGAGTCCCTCAAATGCACAGACAAAATACTTGTTGTTGTTGTTGTTAGGTGCCATCGACTCTGACTCATAGCAACCCTATGTACAGCAGATTGAAGCACTTCTGGCTTCTGTGCCAGGCACACGATCTTATTTATATTTACTTATACATGAAAAACAAAAGGAGCTGCCAGCTGCACTGACAAGGGTTTGGGTTTGGCTCAGTTGGTAGAGTACTGCTCTGCACTCTCTGAGGACCTGGGTTCGATCCCTAGCACCACAAAAACAGGAAAATCCACTCCTGAAGCAATTTAGAAACAATAAACCATTAAAAACCCTATGAGGGTCACTATGAGTTGGACCGGATTCTATGGCACCTAACAACAACAGGTGCACTGAGGAGTGTACCTGGTAGTCATTATGACTAAGGAGGAGATTGAGTCATAAGTCTAGCACTGAGGGCTAGAGATACTCAAGCTCAGCCAGTAGGGAGTATTTTGGGGACAACCTCTGTGGAGGACTTCAACCCAGCTGAGAGGACAGACAGCTCGGATTGTAAACAGTCCTTCTTGATCTTACCTCTTTGAAGTCTCTAGAGACAAGAATCTGCTATTTTATCCACATGGTAAACTACAGATGTCTACACTGGGGATTGAATAAGAACCATATTCAGCTCATCGGGAAAGAAGTATTGAGTAATGAATTATTTTTCTTTTTTTCAAAATTTTAATTGATTTTATTTTTGTTTTGTTTTTGCTTTGGTTTGGTTTTATGGTTGCTTTGTCTTTCTCTGTAGTTACTTTATTTTGTTGTCTCTCACCATCATCTCTTATTTCCTCATCTCTCACACTTTCCATCCTATTCCTTTCTTGCTATTGCCATCTTATTTCCTTTCCTTATTTCCTCTTCTTTTTACTTCTTAATTATTAACATATTTTAATTTAGCAGTTTTTACCCTTACTTTATTCTGTTAATATTGTAGCTGTTTTGTCTTATAAGCTTATTGGGGACCCAGATAAACTATCCAATTGTTTGTTTTTTTACCACATTTTAATACCTAGTTTGTTGTCAAATAGTTGTTGTTGCTACTATTGTGTGATTTATCTGCTCTAAATGGTCGTGAGGATCAGAATCTCAAGAGAAGACTATTAGAAAACCAACATAAAATAATTTTTTAAAAAGTGAGAAAAAGAAAAAATACTGATACAAATATTTTAACAGATGTGTAAAACATAACACAGAAACAGAAGAAATATGAAAAGCAAGCAAATTTCACCCCTTCAAAAGTTCATAACTCCTTAACAACTCAAAGCAAAGATGTTGAAATGGTTGAAATATCAAAGAATTCAAAAGCCTGGTTATAAAAGTGGTCAATGACTTCAAAGAGGATTCAAATGAGCAAATGCATGAAATAAGGAAGGCAGTTCATTACCTGGATAAGAAAATCAGCAACATGAAAAATTCAGCAACCCAGATGAGAAGTTCTTTGCAAGGAAATTGAGATTCTAAAAACAAATTAAAAAAATCCAGAAATGTTGGAAATGGAAGTCTCAAAAATCAAATTTAAACACACAGACAAAAAGACAGATACCCTCCCCCCCCACACACACAGTGGAAAGCAACAGCAATAGACTAGATCAAGCAGAAGAAGACAAGATCAAGGAAATATTACATTCAGAAAGCAATAAAGAAAATATGTCAATTATGACAACAATATTCAAGAACTTTGGGGCATGATGAAGAGAGAAAACCTAAGAATTTGTGGTTTCAGATGAGGAGATTGTACATAAACTGAAGGCATAGAAAATATATTCAATGAAATTATAGCAGAAAAATTTCTAAATATAGAGGAAAATATTGATACACAAGTTCTGGAGGTATTTTGACCTTCTAACAGATGTAACCAGAAAAGAACATCTCTATGTCTCATTATAGTTAAAATGCTAAGATTATAGAACTATAGACTGTAGATACAACATTAAAAGCCATAAGGAGAAATGCCAACTTATAAAGGTAAAACTTATCAGAATAACGTTAGACTGCTCATGAGAAATTCTAAAGGCCAGAAAAGCATGAAATGATATAATCTAAACCCTCAGAACACATAACTGCCAATGAAGACTACTACTTTAAGCACAGCTACCTTTCCAAATCAATGGAGAAATAAAGACCTTCCATGATAAGCACAAACTTAAAAAAATCATGACCACTAAGCCAGCATTGCAGAGGATATTTAAAGGAGTTTTACAGATAGAGGAGAAAGAAAGACAGTCACAAACACTGGAGCTCAAGAAAGAATAAACTTTGTGAGAAGAATAGCCATGAGAAAACTTTGGTAGTCAGGAGTTCTGTATTCCATCTTTAAAATGTTATTCTACTTGACCTTCAATAAATAAATTTAGTAGGTAAGGAAAAGCAAAAATAATGCATAATTTTGTAGGTTCTAATACTTAAGATTTCTGTATTAAAACCAGATTAAAACAAGGAGTCTAAATCAAATGTTTATGTTTCTTTTTGATGGTAAATAATTAAAAGTATGCACCAATCCAATTTGGGGTTCAAATTGTAAAAATACAATACAAATTTTTTTAAACCATGAACTGACTGACTAAAGGATCTATGAAGCATACACTATTGATAATTGCCTAAATATATATATTTTATATTTTAGTATGGGTGACAAATGCTTTAAATTTTAATAAGTAGGAAGAAAATTTTTAAACCTAGAATTTTATGTTCTAAACTATGTCCTAAAAAATTCAGTCTCTTAAATTTCCATTATATGTCACTCTTCCAAAATTGAGTGTAGTGTAATCTGAAATAATTTACAACATTTTACTGGAAACACCATTATTTATTGCTTTCTATATAAATAGGCTGTAAAATTTCCTCATTTAATCTTGCCTTTCTAATTTAGCATGTGTGCTAATTTTTGAATTTTTCTGGTATCCAGAAAATAACTATAATAATTTTATTGATCTCATTCATAATTTTGAAAAGTTCAGCAACTCCTTTTTTCCAAGAATAATATCTCACCAGCCAGGGTACTTCATTATGACTCAGATATTATATACCATGCCAACTTGCTAGCCTCATCAGAATGATTTTGTGTAAAATGATTCCTCAGTTGAGGGAGGTACTGGACATCCTCCTCCTGTATGAGCTCTGCTGAAGCCTCCTGTACTCATCTTCCAGTCCTTGCATGTAAGACTCACCATTAAAGGCTTACTCTCAGCAAGGGGCAAATCAGTAGGGCTGGAGAGTTAACTACCTCCCAACCCTTGCAGACTCAGGTAGTGTTAAGTGAGAACTGAAGGTCAAACACTCAGCTTCCTTTTCCCTAGAGTGGGGTGATTCCAAGACATTGTATACTCTATCCAAGTTGTCATCAATATCTAAGTCTTATTTGTCCAAGGGAGAAGCATCTCCGTATCATACTCTATAATGAATTCTTTGCTTTCTCTGGATCATTTCCTTCTCTGGTGCTGGGGTGTCAGAGTTAGCTCTCAAACTATTTGCACTCACATTGTTGGAGAAAAAAATGAAGTTTAACATAAAAAGAACTAAGGATTTACCTATACAACTGTGGTTGAGAGCTGTGTGTATGAAGGAAATAGAGAGTTGCTATGGATTGCCTGATGTTGGTATTAGGTGCTGGGGAGTCAGTATCCTACTCATAGCAACACTACGAACAACAGGAGAAACACTATTAGTGCTTCTCTGCTGTTCATAGGGTTTTCAATGGTAGACTGATTTTTTGCGGGGAGGGAGTGGGTTGCCAGGTCCTTCTCCCAAGGATTCCCTGATAAGTAGATGATAAATATCAGAAAATATCCTATGGTAGACATGAAGCTCTTACAATGAGATTTTCCTTACCTTTAGCCATAGTAAGGGAGAAAATGATAATGAAGATTTCAAATATTTTCCTCTTTATTAGCCCCTCCTCTAATCTCAAGAATATCCTTAAAAATTAAGTTTTAATTGTTAAATTTTTCATAGTTTTCTGATGATTAATTTTATAAGGAAAATATAGAATGTGTGGAATGGAGAGACAGTATTTTCTGTACTTTATATGAAAATCAGTTATTTTTACTTTAGTATATTTTAGTTAGAAGTGTTTTATGTTTTACGAAAATGTTATAATCATGGTTTGATTTATATATCTACTTCTTGTTTATTTACAAAAAAAGTATATTTTTGAGAAATGTGCTTTCTGCAGATTTCAATGTATGGGTATGATTTAGGTTGTCAGTGAGATGTTTTAGCATGAGACTTTGACATGGAAACGAATCTGAGGCCATCTTACTTCTGCCATGGCAAACAGCAAGAATAGTTTGACACAGGAAATGTATGGTAACCAGGCTCCACATTCAGTCTGGTCACTCCTCCAGTGGCAGTAAGATGGGTAATCACTGGTGGCAGGGGACAGTTTTAAGCAGAAGGCTTTGCTTCCACTTGCCTTGAGGTCTTACAACATTTTTCTAATATCTGGTCAACCTTTACACTTTTCTTTATTCCTTTGAACAAAACCCATTTCAAGAGACAGTTCAGACATGTCTCCTTTGAGAAACATTCCCTAGCCTTACTCAGTTTCTCACCATCATATGCTGACTTTTGTCCTAAGCACTCATCACATTGTTTTATGGTTGTCAGTTCAACTTTTCTATCTATTGATGCAGTTTCATTATTATTATTATTATTATTATTATTATTATTATTACTATTACTATTATTACTATTATTAATTTATTTAGCATCCAGCACATTATAGGTTCTCAGTAATGTTTATTGAACAGATAACTGAAAGATGGATGTAATAACAATGGGCAGAAAACTTAGGGCTACAGATAATTCTGGGGTATACAATACAACTAAAGCTTGGACAATGTGGGCCTTTAAACAATTGAGACAGGCTGTTTACCTTGATCTTTAGGAAAAATATGCAAGCATGCAAATGAATGAGAACCAAGTGGTTCTAAATATTTGTTTAATGAACTGGAGCACTGCACAGAACTGCCTATACTCTAGGATTCATAGCAGATATTTAATGAGTCCTCACATGATCTTTACATTTCTGCTGTAGACCCTTCATTAGAGCTAACACATAGTTCATCTCTTCTAACTTATGATATCAATTTTGTATTTAGTTTAGTCTTATAAAGATGAACTGGTCAATCATTAGTAAAAGAGGACTGGCACAATCAGGGAAAGGGAAAAGAGAAGATAATGAGGGGTGAATATGATTAAAGTACATTATGTACATGTAAAACATATGTAAAGTTCAAAGGGAGAAAAAGCATGTTTTCTTGCCTTTGGTGATACATTTCAAGTTTATTTATGCCCAAAGAAGCACATGCCTAAAAACGAAAATTCTCATTTTTTCCCCAATAACCTTAATCTACTAGTAATTTTTTAGTGTATGACTTTATAGGTCTTATTATAACATTTCCATACATACATATCCTTGTACATTACTCATTATCCTCTTATGACTCCTCTCTCCTATCCACTACCTCCTCACCAATGGTCCTCCTTCTAGTTGCATGTCTTGTTTATGTGTTTATCTGTCTGTATATACATAAATCCTGATTTTACATTAAGGACAAAATATGTGACATTTCTTTTCTCCCATTATCGTTTCTTCTTGCCTCTCCCCTTCTCTTTAGTCCATTAACTTTTCCTACCTAGGCCCTTTCTACTTTCATGACTTATATATTTTAATATTAAATATATATTGAAATCTAATATACACATATGAGAGAAAACATAATATTTGTCTTTCTGAGTCTGGTTTATTTTGATTAAAATTATTTTCTCTAGTTCCATCCATTTTCAAGTAAATGCCATAATTATTTCTTCTTCATGACTGAATAAAACTCCATGGTGTACATATACAATTTCTGTATCCATTCATCTGTTAAAGGACATTTAGATTGATTCCATATCTTGGCTATTGTGAATAGTCCTGCTACAAAGATGGATAAGCAGGTGTCTATATGGTATGTTGACTTATATTCCCTTGGGTCTATACCAAGAACTGGTATTCATGGGTCACATGATAGTTCTATTTTTAGTTTTCTGAGGAACCTCCATACTAATTTCAATAGTGGCTGCACAAACCCTCATTCCCACCAGCAGTATGCTAGGGCTCCTTTCTCCCTGCATCCTTGCCAGCATTTGCTGCTATTTGTTTTGTTGATGCTAGCCATTCTGACCCAGGGGAGATGGTTTCTCAGTGTGGTTTTGATTTGCAATTCTGTGATGGCTTACGTACTGAACATAGTGCCAGGCAGGGTGTATAACTGATGGCAAGGATGTTGAACATGTTTTCATATGATTGTTGGGCCTTTATATTTCTTCTTCTGAGATATCTCTGTTCAGTTCCCTTGCCCATTTTTTGATTGGATACTATGCATTTTTTGGTGTTTAATTTTTTGAACTCTTTCTATATTCTAGATATTTTTCCCTTGTCTGATGTATAGCTGGCAAAGATTTTCTCCCATTTTGTAGGCTGTGTCTTGTTTCCTTTGTTGTGCAAAAGCTTTTCATTTAATGCAATTCCATTTGTGAATTCTTGCTATTGTTTCCTGTACTGTTGAGGTCCTATTCAGAAAGTTCTTGCCTATGCCTTTGTCTTGAAGTGTTTCCCTTAAGGTTTTCTCTGTTGTTGTTTTCATTAGGTGCCCTCCAGTCCTGTCCGACTCAGAGTGATCCTTGTAGGGTTTTCAATGGCTGACTGTTTTTTTGGGATTGCCTTGGGAGTGGATTTCTGCGTCCTTCTCCCATTTTTTCCGGGCCTGGACTCGAACCCAGGACCTTAGAGACTGCAGAGTGGCACTCTACCAACTGAGCTAAATCCCAGCCCCAGCTTTTCTCTAGCAATTTCAAAGTTTCATGTTTTACATTAATGTATTTGATCCATTTTCAACTGATTTTGTACAAAGAGAGAGGGATCTAGTTTTAATCTTTGACATGAGCATCTTCATTTCTCCCAGCACCAATTGTTGAAGGGAATGCCTTTTCTCCAAATTATGTTTTTGGCGCCTTTGTTGAATATCTCGTGGCTATAGCTGCATAGGACTGGGATTTAGCTCAGTTGGTAGAGCACTGCTCTGCAGTCTCCCAGGTCCTGAATTCAATTCCCAGCACCACAAACATGGGAGAAGAATATGGCAATCAACTCCAGTGGCAATCCCAAAAGAGTCAACCATTGAAAACCATATAAGGGTTGCAATGAGTCAGACATGACTCAATGGCACCTAACAACAACAACAACAACAACAACAACAACAACAACATAGCTGCATAGATTTATTTCTAGATCCTCTGTTCTGTTCCATGGTCTACATGTCTGTTTTTGTGCCAGTACCATGAAGATTTGCTACTATGGCTCTGTAGTATAATCTGAAATCAGATATTTTGATGATCCATGCATTGTTCTTTCTGCTCAGGTTTGCTTTACTGAATATGGAGTTTTTTGTGGATTTTAGGATTTCATTTATCTATGTGTAGAATGTCATTAAGATTTTGATGGGGATTACATTGAATCTACAGGTTTCTTTCCATAATATAGCCATTTTCATAATTAATTCTTCCAGTCCATAAGCATGGGAGATATATCCACCTTCTGAAGGCTTCTTTCTTTAGTGTTTTGCAGTTTTATTGTAGAGGTCTTTCACCTCCTTGGTTCCATTTATTCCCAGGTATTTTATTTGTTTTGAAGCTATTGTAAATGTAATCATTTTCCTGATTTCTTATTTCTTTTCCCATCTGGGTTTAGCAGGAAATGTTTATCAGAGTTTTCTTGTGGAGTCTTTAGGGTCTTCTAAGTATAAGATTATATCATCTGCAAGTAGGGATAATTTGACTTCTTCCTTTCCTATTTTGATCCTTTTTATTTTGTTCTCTTGCCTTGTTACTGTGACTAATAGTTCCATCACTACATTAAATTGCAATGGAGACAGTGGACACCCTTGTCTTGTTCTTGATTTTGGGGGAAATGCTTTCAGTTTTTCCCCATTTAGTGTGAGGTTGGCTGTAGGTTTTTCATATATTGTCTTTATTGTGTTAAGAGTTGTTTCCTTCAGTTGTAGTTTCTTTTATAATGAAATGATGTTGAACTTTATTAAAGACCTTTTCTCCATCTATGGAGATGATTATATCATTTCTGTTTTTGAGTCCATGAGCTATATTATGTTTACTGTGAAGCATATATTCACTCACCCTCATATCCCTGGAATGAAACCTACTTGATCATAGTGTATGGTCTTTTTAATTTGTGATTGAAATTGATTTTCAAGTATTTTATTAAGGATTTTAACATCTAGGTTCATTAAGAAAACTGGTTTGTAGTTTTCCTTTTTTGATATATTCTTATCTGGTTTTGATATCATTGTAATAGTGGCTTGATAGAATTAGTGTGGTAATTTTCCCTCCATTTATGTTTTATGGAATAGTTCAAGGACCATTGATTTTAATTCTTATTTAAATGTCATATAGAATTTGGCAGTCAATCTATCTGGTCCTGGATTTCTCTTTGTTGGAAGACTATTATCCAATCTCACTCCTCATTATAGGTCTAAATTGTTCATTTTGATGTCATTTTGGCAGGTCATACATGTCTAGGAAATTATTCACATCATTTAAGTTCTCCAGTTTTATGGAATATAATTTTCAAAGTATTCTCTAATGATTCCCTGTATTTCGTTGCCCATTGGTATCTCTTTTAATGTTCTTTTTCCAACTCTAATTTTCTTAATTTGAGTCTTCTATTTCTTTCCTAGCCTGCAGCCATAGCACCGTAGTATCTGATCCAATCAGATCTTGGAAGCTAAGCAGGGTCTGACCTGGTTAGTACTTTGATGGGAGACCATCTGGGAACACCAGACACTGTAGACTTGGGAGAAGGACCTGGTCACCCACTCCCCAAAACCAATCTGCCATTGAAAACTATTGGGGTGACCCTCTCCTTGGCCAGCTTCATTGGCTAGCTCTCCGGTCAGAATTGGGCCCCTCAACACCAGTGGTGGACTGGTGAGCAGGGACTGCACGCAGAGTCAAGGATGACAGCCTCGGGATGCCTTCAGATGTACTTTATTATGCAGCTCCTGTAAAGAAACAGGTTATGGCTCCCAGGCTCACCCCTTGCCCCCTCCTAGGGGCCCCTCACCTGGGAAGGGCTAATGTGGAACAGCTGAGGCTCTGGTGGTGGTCAGGTCTCCTTCCTGGATTTCCACTGTGAAGTGTGTGTTGAAGATGGAGATGGTAGTCCAGTTGGCCGGGCCCCTGGATATCCCATGAAGACCTGCTGCTTCTGGTGAACTCTGTCTTGGTCCAGTGATGCAGTGGCCTCTGCGATGTTAGGCAGTAGCTCTCTTGATGATGCCAGGATGATGGTAACTCCAGGATCTGCTGCTGATCATGCTGCAGCTGCTGGTTGATGGTGTAGACTCTCAGTGGCTCGCCCTGAGCAACATATGCTCTCAGTTTATATAGTCCTCTTGGCAATTGTTAACAACTATCAGTAACTGTCTTAGGATGGCCATCAGCCAATCAGGTGGAGGCTTGAGGGGAGGGATATTGGGCAGGTGCCATCTTGCCCTGGAGGATAGACACTGGTCTTCCAGGTATGCTAGATGGGCCCTTATCCTAACCATGTGTCCTCTCTAGGATCCCCAACAGAAAACCCTATGAATAGCAGAAAAGCATGACAATGGTGTTTTGCCTGTTGTATCTAGGATCAGTATTAGTCGGTATCCAACTCGATGGTAACTAACAACAACAACAACAACAATCTCTTTCCTTTGGTTAGTTTGGCTAAGGATTTGTCATTCTTGTTTATCTTTTCAAAGAACCAGCTCTTTGCTTCCTCAATTCTTTTTACTAATTGATTAATCTCCATTTTATTACTTTCTGCTCTGATCTTTATTACTTCTTTCCATCTGCTGGTTTGGAGTTTTGTTCTTATTTCTTTAAGAGCTTGAGGTGCATAATTAAGGTTTCTTTTGAACTCTGATTTTTTTAATGTAAGCACTCATAGCTATAAATTTCCTTCTTTCATCTGCCTTTGCTATATCCCAAAGATTATGGTAGATTGTGTTTTCTTTTTCATTTAATTTGAAGGATTTCTTAAATTTCCTCTCTGATTTCTTCACCAACCCATTGGTCATTTAAGAGTGTATTGTTTAATTTCCACGTATTTGTATAGTTTCTATAGCTTTTCTTTCTACTCATTTCTAGTTTTATTCAATGCTGGTTTGATAAGATACATAAAATCATTTAAATTTTTCTGTATTTAATAAGACTTGATTTATGGCCTAAAAAGTGATTTGCTTTATAGATAGTTCCTTGGACTGCTGAGAAGAATGTGTATTCTGCAGTTTTTGGATGGAATATTCTTTAAATATCTATTAAGTCCATAATAGGTCAAATTAAGTCCATAATAGGTCAGATCTGATGTTATTCTCTTAGGTTTGTCTTTGTAAGTGAATTGATGTTTTTTTTAGCCTTTAATATTATTTCTTTGCTTGTGATCTTGTCATTTTAATTATAATGTGTTGCTGGGCCCAGTGGGGCACACCTATAATCCCAGCAACTTGGGAAGTAGAGGCAGGAGGATTGCAAGTTTGAGACCAGAGGCAGTCTGAATAATTTAGTGAGACTCTGTCTCAAAAAGTAAAAAAAAAAGAAAAGAAAAATGCACTGGGGGTGCAGCTTAGTGGTCCAACACTTGCAAATCATGCAACTTGAGGCCATGGGTTCAACCCCCAGTACCAAAAAAAAATTATAATGTATCAGGGAAAGGCTGTTGTCTGTTCATGTCTATTTGGTGTTCTAAATGCCTTGGCCTTAGATGTCCATTTCTTTCCCCAGATTTGGGAAACTTTCTGTTATAGTTTCATTGAATAAGTTTTATGTGCCTTTAGTTTCTATCTCAGCTACTTCTAATACTCAATGGATTCTTAGATTTGGTCTCTTGATAATGTCCCTAAGTTCATGGAAGTTTTCATCATATTCTTTTATTTTTTTCTTCATTGATATCTGAACACAATATTTCCTCAACCTTGTCTTCCATCCCTGGTATTCTATCTTCTGATTTTAGAGCCTACTGGTGATGCTTTTCATTTTGTTTTGTATTTGGTTTATTGAGATCTTCATTGCCAACATTTCTGTTTATTTATTTATTTTTCAAATATCTCAATTTCTTTGATGAATTTCTCATCCATTTTGCTGACTTTGTCTTCTATATTGGTGATTTTCTGACCTATTTTCTGTGTTGATTTTATTATTTTATTCATTTGCTTGTTTGTGTCTTCTTTGAAGTCATTGGTTATTTTTACATGTACACTTAAATTCTTTGTCTGACATTTCAACTATTTGTTTGAATTCAGTGGTTAAAGTATTATAGTCTTTTGGTGAAGACTTTTGGTGGTGCCTTGTTTTTTCATGTTTCCTTTTATGTTTCGGATTTGTGATTTGTGCATCTATAGGGATGGATATCTCTTCCTATTCTATTTTGGGGTCTTCTTAGTAACCAGCTTTCTCTTGAGATCTCAGTCCCCAGTGCCACTCACAGAAGGGAAGACAAGCCACTGTAAGAGGTACAATACCCAACCAAACCAGATATAGAAATACACTTATAATCACTTAAATCCCACTACTGCATTACCAATTCTCATAGAGCAGAGAATGGTAACAATAATATATAGTATTCTATGCCATAACAAAATACTTACTGTGAAAGTGAAAATAGTAATTTCTTGAAGGAAGAAGGGGCCGCAGAGAAAGGGAAAAATGAAGGATGCTGCAAGGTTAAGTAAAAGAAAGGAAAGAGATCTAGAAAGGAAATCAATTGTGTGATAAAAAATAAACAGAATTAAGTAAACATAAGGAGATCAATAAGAAGCAAAAAGCCTAAGATCCCTTTTTTTAAAAAGTATAGTAAAAATGATAGTATAATAATTAATAGAAAAAAGTGAAACACAGGCAACAAAAGATAAAGAAAACTAAAAAAGAAAAAAGATAAAAATTACATTATGAAAAGGAGATTTGAGGAAATGAAAATTAACAATAAAAAAGAAAAGAAGAAGGTGAAGAGATGGACACCTTGTTGCATCCTGGAACCCCAGCATTTCTGGGAGCTGAGGAAGGAAGATCAAGAGCCCCAAGTCAGAGGCAGCTGGCACAATTCAATGAGATCCATCTCAAAGCAAAAATAAGGAAAGTGCTGGGGTACTACACAGGTCTTCAATACTTACCTCATATAGAGCCCTCAGTTCAACCCCCAGCACAACAGGAGGAAAGAAAAAAAATAAGAAGCAAAAGTACTGGAGTGTCTTCTCTCTGTGGCCTCTAATATTGGAGTCTTTTAGGTGGAGCTGGTGTTCAGTTGAAGATGTCTTCTTTTTATCTGACCACGTCTCAGAGTTGACAGTCTCCAGAGTTCCTCTCAGGAAACAGAGTCATCTCCTCTCCCTGGGCTTTGGGGCTTGCTTCCAAGTAACTTTCCAGAGCCTCCTGCTGCCTAAACCTCTCAGTATATCAGCTTCCCATATCCCCCTGCCCCATTGTAACCAAGTACTGCATTTGTGATGCAAGCTGGGATTATGTCAGGTTAACCCCAAGCTCTCTACTGGTGATCATTCCTTGTTTTCAGGCCACCACTTAGCTCAGTCTCCCATAATAGTTTCCCTCTCAAGATGGTGGCTAATCTGAGATACGAAGCATGGGAAAATGTGTCACTTCTCTAATGTTAGGCTTCCTCGATCAGGAAGAGCTACTGTCTCACCAAATCCATGGAAGATTGTGGGATTGTCATGTAGTACTGCCAGTCTGATGGCCAGGGCTGTCTTTTGGTGAGGGCTCCATTTCTCCTACCCATGGGGAGCCACAGCTGGAGATGTATCCTTCTCACTCCCTGTTGCTGTCTACCTCCATTCTGCAGAGACTATCTCACAATTTCCTCTGTGTTTCTGTGCTTTTCTGGATGTTTTTGTGATAGAATCTACTCTCTCTTATTCTGACTCTTTTGTTTTACCATGTCACATAGAGGCTGCCTTTAATTTACCATCTTGAGGATTCTTACTTTTAAGTAATACGCATGTAACAATGGCCTGCAGCCCTACCACTGTGGCATCCTATTCTTTCGGATCTTGGAGGCTAAGCAGGGACAGGCCTGGTTGGTACTTGGATGGGAGACCACCTGGGACTACTGGGTGCTTTTGGCTTGAGAAAAGGACCTGGCATCCCACTATCCCCTGCCCCCCTCCAAAATAAAACAATCAGCCATTGAAAACCTTATGAATAGCAAATAAGCACTGACAATAGTGCTGGGCATGGCACATTGTCAGGTAGTGTTTCATCTGTTGTGCATAGGGTCACTGTGAGCCTGACTTGACTCCATAGCACCTAACAACAACAATGACAACAATATAACTATTGATTCTAAGATCAAGCCATTTTGTGGGCCACCTGTTTTCCTTGGTTTCAGTTCCCTAAAGTTGCTGTAACAAGAACATTTTCAATATATATTTTATTATGTAATATAACCAGATCTCTCATGAAGTAATTTGAGATTTCTTTTTGTTGTTTTGTGTTTTTCTTTTCTTATACTGTTCACAAAATGTCTACAGGGTTAGTTTGAAATGTTGTTCACCATTTCTGGTTTCTAGACACAAAAGATGATGAGATGTGATAAATGAAGTTTAAAGTTCAGGAGATCTAATAAAAGCCTAAGCATTTATATTACGTATTTTTATCTTTAAGAGAGATTTTCTTGAAACTATAGCTTAATTTAAGATAGAATTTAAGCCGGGCAGGGTGGCTCATGCCTATAATCCCAGCAGCTTGGGAGGCCAAGGCAGGAGGATCGAAAGTTCGAGACTAGAGGCAGTCTGCATAACTTAGTGAGACCCTGTCTCAAAAAAGTAAAAAAAAAATGGACTGGGGGTGCAGCTCAGTGGTCCAGCACTTGCAAAACATGCAAGTGTGAGGCTCTGGGTTCAGACCCCAGTACCACAAAAAAAAAAAAAAAGAAAAAAAAAAGATAGAATTTAAAAAGTATTCTGAGTTGTATATAGAAATCCTATCATCACATATTTTCTCAGCTTCTGTCCACTAGTGATAGCTATTAGGGTTTGGGTAAAGTTTCCAGCAAGGGAAATACTGTGAGGAGAAGGGGTGAGGGAAAATCTTGAACAGCCCATGTAGTACTAAAAGTGGCGGTGTAATGAGAATTTGTTGGAATATTCAGATCCCCTTTCTCATATAAAAGCTTGCAATTTCTTTTCACAATTTCATTTTTGGCTATGTCCTTTCTTTTCTTATTTGTCTCAAGTTTTTGAATTCCATACTTTCCTTTCAATGAAAAATATGGTTTATTTTCCTTCGACATTCCCCAATTCCCCTTCCCCAAATCAATGTGGGATAGAATCCAATTCACCCTCATATTTTTTACCGTAATGTTAACACAGAGCCTTTTGTAGATGGTCCAATAATTTATCCTGAGGGGAACATGAGGAGATAGATGAAAAAAAATTAAACAACTTTAATAAAACTTTTTGTATTGCTTGTTGTTGTTGTTGTTAGGTGGTGTCAAGTTGGATCTAATTCATGGTGACCCTTTGTACAGCAGAATGAAACACTCCTGGACACTGTGCAATGCACATGATCTTTTTATGTTTGAACCCATTGTTGCAGCCACTGTCTCTTCTCATTTTGAGTTGTGCCACATTAGCAACTAGAGGTTTCTGGGGTTTTATTCCCTTCTCATCATCAAGGTCAACTCTACTTTGAGGAGACAACTCTTCCCCAGTCGTCTCTTGAATGCCTTCCAGCATAGGGGACCCATTTTTCTGGCACTATATTTGACAGAGCTTCTCTGCTATTCATAGGGTCCTTCTCCCTCATCTTTCTTAGTCTGAAAGCTCAGTTGGCACCTGTCCACCATGGATAGCCCTGATAGTATCTGAAATACTGGTGGCATAGCTTTCAGCATCACAGCAACACGCAAGTCTGCACGGCACAAGAAGCTGACAGACACCTGGGAGATTTTATTTATTAAAATGCATTAATAAACAGAACTGAACTCACACGCTTCTCATATCATCAGCATGTCTTTTTTGTTGAGAATCTTAGTATTGAAGTCTTCAGAATTCTTTTCATTAGATCAGATAACTTTATTGCCCACTCCCCCCTGCCCACTCTAGTAACACTTTTTTCTTTTTGAGTTCTTTGTTGAATAATAATGTGTTTAAGGAACATATGTAGATGTTTCATGAAAGAAGGATTATTTGGGCATTTAATTTGGGTAAATGCTATAGTATAAGTACTGTGATGGTTAACTTTATGTGCCAGTCTGATTGGACCATAGTGTGGCTGGCCATTTGTTGTTGTTAGGTGCCATCAAATTGGGTCTGGCTTATAGTGACCTTTATAGGGTTTTCAAGAGTTGATTGTTTTTGGGGGGACCCAACATTACTCTAGTGTGTCTATATGGATGAGGCTAATATTTGAATTAATAGACTAAGAAAAGCAGATTACCCACCCTAATGTGAATACATATCACCCAATCAACTGAAGACCTGAATTGAACAAAAAGGCTAAGTAAGGGGAAACGCCAACCACCTGAGTGACCTAGACATTGGTCTCTTCTGGTCTTCAGATGTTGATGGAAACAGTCATTCTTCTGTGTCTCAAGCCTGTCGGTTTTCAGTCTGGTACTTAGACCACTAGCTCTGCTGGTTCTCAGGCCACTCAGTGTGGAATTGTACATTAGCTTTCCTAGACTTGACAGGCTCCAGTCTTGAGCTTCTCAGCGTCCATGATTGTGGGAGCCAACTTCTTATAATAAACCATAAGTAATTTCCTTATTTTTCTCCCTCTGTTTATGTACATATATAAACATATGTACATACATGTACACCTTCTGTTGCTTTTGTTTCTTGGAGAACATTGACTAGAACATCTAGTGGCTGCTGCGTTTCTGAGGACTTTGCAGAGATTTCAGTAAGCTGCGCAAGGAAACACTCTGAGATGAGGGAGAATATTGAGCATTTCCAAAAACTGTTAAATGATAGGAGCATCTTTGGTTTGATCCTTATGTTTTGTTTTTGATTTTTTCAACAAAAAGTACCAATATGGTGCAAAGGCTTTGTTTTAGTTACTTAAAAAGACATGTTTTGTATAGACTTAAATATTAAATATAGTTTTTAGTTTCTAAAATACTCAGATAGTATTAATTGTCAATTCTAGAGTCATCTGAACATTCCTCAAGAATGTGATGTACTTGGAAAGAATTTTCATCATAGGGATGTCTGATGTGTCTGTGTGTAGGGGAAAATGATAAGTTATTTTATATTTTCTACAATCACTGGGGCTGAGACTTAGCTCAGTTGGTAGAGCACTGCTCTGTATTCTCTGAGGTCCTATCCTGGATTCAGTTCCCAGCACCACAAAAATGGGAGAAGGACATGGCAGTCCACTCCCGAGGCAATCCCAAAAACAATCAGCCATTGAAAACCCTATGAGGGTTCCTAGGAGTCAGACCTGACTCGACAGCACCTAACAACAACAACAACAACAACAACAACAAACGATCATGGGAGAAAATAAAGAACTCACATCAGAAATTGTTTCTTTTTCAATTTCACCTTTCCTCTAGATATAGTACCTTCTACCAGTTCACTCTGGTTTTACTCAGTGAAGCAGCAGTCACTAAATATTCTAGTATAAATTAGTTTAAAAGAAAATTGGCAGCAAAATTCCCTTACCTTAGGAGTGATGGAGAAAGTCAGAAAGGCAGCCTTCAATGCCTGTGGAAATGCAAGGATCATGCAGAAACCACAACTAGTAGTGGGAGCTGCCTGTTGCACCAAAGTGCCCATGGGAGAAATCGAAAAACTGAGGGAAAAATACCACACCTGCCACCTGTCAATGCCCTCATGTCCTTCCCCTGATGCCACCAGTGTTTTCTTATCTTTTATTTTTGCGATATTCTGGGAATATGTCTCATTGGCCAAATATAAGCAAGCCTTCTGGTGAGTTTATAAAATATCTATGGATTTTAAGGCTCTACAATCTAAAGACAGCTTAAAAAGATGGGGATAAAATTGACAGTTAAAAAAAATAAAAGTATCTGATATACCTGAATTGCTCTACTAGATATAAGAAGTAGAAATCTGTAAGCAGACAGTTGCATTGATCAGTAAATGGCCATCTTGGGTTGGGGGAAAGAAAAAAATAAGAAAAATAGTGTTCTTAATGCCACTAATTGGTATTATCAGTTATCAGAGAAGATGAGACCATCAATGATTCTTTAAGGATAATCCTTTACTCCGCAGAAGCCTTTGAAATGCAGTTTTGGGCTACACCTCAAACCAAAACAGAAACTCTGGAGGTGAAGCCCAGAAACCTGTGTTTTAATAAGCTCTGCAGATGATTCGGAGGCACACTAAATTTTGCAAACCACTGGCATAGAGCTTTTGAAAGGAGTATTCTATGAGTATTTCTTGGAATATTTGAAGCCTTATGTACTCTTATTGGAAGCTAAAATAACTGTAGGTCTGTCCAAGAATATAGGGTTGAGAAATTAAAAGGAAACAAGCCAGCTAAACGCTGCATTTTTACAGACTATTAGCTGAGAGTAGGAAGACTGGTGCATGAATTGCTGCAAAATGAGCTGGCCCAAAAATGAGATTACAAGGAGCTGATATAAATGAGTTTTGTTTCAATACTCAACTTCCATGTAAAACTGGATCAAAAGTGGAACAAAGATGTGGATCAAATCACCTGAATGTCTGGTCCAGTTCCATGGTGCTCTTCATAAATTCCTGTACCCGAAGCAACAGTTCAGGGCAGCAGGCAGCTCCTGTTCTGTCTGTGTGGGGTACAGTAAGCTCCTCTGATCTGAAATTTCATCAGTTCTTGAATAATAGCTTTTCCTGTGCCATCATCATGCTACGAATAATTATGGTAAAGGCAATGCTTTATTACTTCCAAAACAGGGTCTCCATCTTCCCTTCCCCATCCTTAACTTTAAAAATAGATTAAAAAACAAAAAACCACAAAAGACAAAACAAAACAAAACAAAACAAAACCCAGCAGCAATTATCAGCTAACAAAATAGAGGGAATTTGAACTCTTATCTTGTACAAAGTAAAAACAGGTCCTCCAACTGTCTTTTTAAATTTACATATTGCTTCCATAAAAGAAGATTTTCCCAACTCATCTCAAAGGTAGCATGAGGGCAAAGTTATTCTTGCAGACAGACTTCCCTGGGGCTTGAGAGGAATGACTTCTGAAACCAGGCATTTCTTAACAAATCATGTAAAAACCTCCCTGGAGACTTTTGCTGCCAGAAGAAAGATTTTCAGAATCCACTGATGGAACCTCTAAGACAATAAAGAGTGCCAGATGCACCAGGTTTGGGGTTTAAAACTGCTGATGTCCAAATTTAGCCTAAATATGCTCTATCCAGTCTTGAAAAACTGATGTAGTGCTACATTCTTGCTTGTGAGGTAATGTCGTGTTGGACAGATTTTCTTTCCTGTTAATACAAATCAGAAGGTTGATTGTCTGTATAAAGAAAAGAAAAACAAAAACAGAAGTGTAAGATTCTGACTTATATTGGAAAGAAAAGAGTATGTGTTTTGAGGAAGGTTTAAAAGGATGTAGAGCAGGTAAAGGAGGAGGGGGGAGCGAGAGAGAATGAGGATGAATGAATATGATAATTCAGATTCCTTGTTATGAAGGACAAGAGAGTTGAAGAGCCTCATATTCATATTTTCTTTCACTTTATTAGTCCTATAATTGAATGTGTTCTATTATTCAGAGACAAGATAAATAAATAAGACATACAATTTTTGTCATACATTGGGATTTTGCTGCGATTAACTTGCTGCACATATGGGGATGTCTGGGAGAAAGGGTTATGTGATGACATGTATTCATCAAAAGTTGCAGAATTATAAGAAGTGTGAATTTTACTCTAGTAAATTAATTGCTAAAAAATGTTATGTATATTTTAGATTCCTGAGAGAGAAACTTCATTGCTCTGAGCACCCCCACAGTTAACTGTCTCTAAAGCATATTAATTTTATAATTTATAGAACTAGATAGTATAAGAAAAAAGTTAAAAATTAATGCTGAGAACTAGAACATCTATAAAAAGTTACAACAAAATAAAGCATTTTGTTTAACTTTGCATAAAGTGTAAGTGGGAATATTTGGATTTAGCAGTCTTGACTTTCATTTTTTGTGTTCCACCAAAAATCTAGATTCACCTTTGTTTAAAAAAAAACAAGCAGATGGGATGACATTGGCAATCTTCATTATGAATATTTTTATACATTCTATTAGCTGTTCTATTTTTGTGACATGATCAACCAATTATTTTCTGTGCATACACAAGACTTTCACGTGGACACCTAAGTACAGGGGAATGTGCACCAGCCAGGTGGTATAAAATTATATCAGCCTCACTTCTGCAGCACACAATTAGTAATTCTGGATTTTTATTTTTGCTCCCACAGTATGCTTTATTAAATATTTTATTAAGGTCTATTTTTAAGCTTGATTGTTAAAATGATTTTTAATGTGGCAACCTCCAGTCTCTTTAAATGTTGGATTCTGTCTCCCTTCTCTCTCCTCCCAGCCAAGCCATTTTAACCTTCTAATGGTCCCTTACTTTTCTCGTTAAATCTTAACAACCTATTACTAGCTCTAGGCTGGTCTGGCTTTCTGCAGAAATCTATGCTGTCTTTGAATTATAAGTGTAGAAGGGCTTTGGGGGGCGAGGGTCAGATAAGGGCCACGGGGTAGAGCCAAACTTAACTGGAAATGTTCATATCTAAAATAAATCTGCAATGAAGGCTTATTATGGAGAGAGTGATGAGGTGAGAAACCAGTGAGGTTTGTGTGTAGCTTACTGTATTTGCTGTTTAACAAAGGCATTCCTTAAAAATAAAAACCCACTTTTCACTTAAAAGGCATGGATTACATCATACCACCATTCTTCCTTACCCCTCGTTTTGAATGCTTGTCCCAATACATTGACTGGCTCAAACTAGGTAATTTCTTTATTCAGTCTAGTAGACATTTATTTGCAAAATCCATGAAAGAAGAAAATGAATCAAAACTACAAAAAAGTGTTGCTACAATGATGGTAATTTCTTTAAATTAGCCTTTTCTTTAAAGATGCATAAATCTTCAAGTGACTCTGAAATAAAACATTTTCAGTGAATTGAATTATCTTATATAAATCATTGTAACATGTTATCCTGTTATTTGAGAAAATGTATAATTCTGCATATTCAATTCCATGTCTAACTTATACCCAAACTAATCCTAAAACAGAGGTTCCATAAGATCACTGAGCATATAAAATAAAGTTTTGAGAAATGTCCAGTCAAGTTAATATCAGGCATATTGACAAAGATGAGAGAATAAAATGGGTGGAGTTGGAGAAGGAGTTTCTTAAAAGATAATTTGCATCTGGGTTTGCAAACTCACCTGGTAGGATTTCTGATCTTACTATTGCTACAACTACGCATTGAAGCAAGCGTGTTGATTTGGGAACATAGACTTTATTTTCTTCACTTCAAAAAGATTGTTAGGGTTTGTTTTGTGACCACTGTGACTAGATAAATTGGTGTAGTTAACATGAGTTTAAGGCCTTTGAGGACTGGTGAGAAATAAAAGAAGGATTGGGACAGGAATTTCCACGGAAACATATTTATACCTGTTAGGAAAATAAAACTATGAGGAGTGTTGGCAACCTGTATGATTTCTTCATTATTTATTATTGTTAGGTGCTATCAAGTAGGATCAGACTCATAGTGACCCTATGTACAACAGAACGAAACACTATCCAACACCGTGCCATGCACACAATATTTTTATGTTTCAGCTCATTGTTGCAGCCACTATTTTTCTTTTCATTTTGACTCATACCACATCAGCAAAAGGATCCCATGGGCTTTACTCCATTCTTATCATTAAGGTCAACTCTACTTTGAAGAAGCAACTCTTCCCCCATCATCTCTTGAATGCCTTCCAGCCTGGGGTCCTCATTTTATGTCACTATATTTGACATTGCATCTCCGCTATTCATAGGGTTTTCAATGGCTTATTATTCAGGAGTAGGCTGCTGGGTCTTTCTCCTTAATAGGTCATAATCTGGAAGTTCAGCTGAAACCTGTCCACCATGGGTGGCCCTGTTGGTATCTGGGATAGCAGTGGCATAGCTTTTAGCATCACAGCAATATGCAAGCCCCCATAGCATGACAAGCTGACAGACATGTAGGGGTCTTCGTTAATTAGAATCAGAGAAAGGAGTTGTCCTTTGTGTTATAGCTACGATGCAGAAGTAAGAAGTGAACGTGCCCTCCAAATTCAATTCATGTCTGATGACTGCTGAAGCCACACATATACACAAAACTGGTAGGTAAAGTCTGTTACTTCCGCAATGGAGGTCACTAGCGAGAGCAGAGAAGCCTTCAAGCAGGTCTGCAATGGCCAGGGTGAAACAGTGCCCTGGGATTTAAATGGATGAGTGGGTTCTGAGTGAGAAATCACAGTGAGGGGCTGCAGCTTGTTTAGTGTGGGGGTCCATTGGGTGTAAAGGCAGAGAGGTGCTGGGCTTTGTTACCAGCTTGACAGAAGTGGGGCAGAAAGGGAAGAAGGAAAGGCTGGGCTTACAAACTGTCACAGTCAAAGCTCAAAAGATGGAGTCAGACTTCTCATATCTTAGCTTGTATATTTCTGCAATTCTGAAGCCTCATCTGTGAGAAGTAGGTCTATTCCTTTTTAACTTCCCATCGTGTATTGCTAGGTTACATTCAAAATTGAGTTCCACTATCTTGTTTATGTGCCCCTCGGGAAGGAATTCCCATGCTCTCTTGCATTCTTATGTGGACAATGGCTGCTTTCCAGAGCAGCCCTGCAGGATGAACTCCTTTTCAGGCTCTGCCTTGATGCTGTTGCTTAAGAGGAGGCCTGAGAAAGGTGCCAGAACCCAGAGAATCTCCATCTGCCAGAAAGGCCCTTCACTGACTCCACAGTTGATGCAGTTACTACCACATATGGGCAGGCCTGGGTCGAAGTTCTCAGGGAGGAGTCTTACTGGGGAAAGAAGGGTGCTCTGTAAAGTCTCACTCAGCATCCTGTGGGTGGAGGAGACAGCAGCGATACCAGTAGCGGGAGAGAGTGACGTGGCTGTGTAAAGCAGTCTTAGCCACAACTTCTTGAGGTACTGACTGATGTTGAGAATGGTGATTTCTTTCAGGGCAAGTATCTACCCTCTCCCTCAGTGCTTTAGAGATCCTAAAGTTCTAACAAATCAATCCAAAGAGGCCATTATTACATATTCCCATGGCTAATTATTTTAGTCTTATAACCATGTGAAAAGTACACTTCCATGGATAATGATTATGATACTTAGATATTCATTCAGGAAATTCTAAATATTTCAGTCAAAAGAAAGTAGAAAGAAAGAAAGAAAAACAAAAGAAAAGAAGAAAAATCTGGGCATGTTGACACACACATGTAATGTCAGCATTTGGGAGGCTGAGGCAGGAAGGCAGGAGGACCATGAGTTCAGGGGCAACTTGGCTACATAGTGAGTTCCAGTTCAGCCTGGGATAAATAGCGGGACTCTGTCTCAAAACAGCAACAAAAACAACAAATAATAATAATTTTAAAAGTTTAAAAAGAAAGAGGAAAAGACAAAAAAAGAAAAGAAACCCAAATTCTCCTGGTAATATATTGTTGTTGTTAGGTGCCTTCAAGTTGGGTCTGACTCATAGTGACATTATGTACAGCAGAGCAAAACATTCCCCAACACTGTGCCATGCCCAGCAAAATGTCAATGCTTCTCTGCTATTCATAGGGTTTTCAATGACTGATTGTTTCGGGAGTGGGCTGCCTCCTCCTTCTCCCAAGCCTGCAGTACCTGGTGTTCCCAGGAGGTGTCCAATCCAAATACTGACCAGGCCTGATCTGCTTAGCTTCTGAGATCTGATGAGATTGGATGCCAGAGTGGTAGGGCAGTAAACTGGTAATATGTAGAGCACATCAAAAAACTCTGCTGGTTTTTGGTCGGTTCTAATGACATGGCAGGAAAAATTCAGTGTGTGTATGGTAACTACTTTAGATCTGCGGTGAAATCAAATAGCTTTGAAGAAGTGACATTGCAAAGACAGTGAAAGGAACACTGAATGTGCTGAATATTCTGTTTGCTTCCCCTGTTTCCCAACCACTTCCATTTTCTCTACCCTGCTATGTGCTCTTGAAGTGGAGAGTACTCCTTCCTGCTCAGGCTTGCAGTTGGGTTTGATTCAGGAGTCACTGGAGCTGTGCTCCTCTACCAAAGACCACAGCTTTCCTCTGGGTTGGGGAGCCACTGTTTTCCTGTTGCCCCTTCAGATCCTGGGGTGTGACTTTCACACTGTTCTAGTCCTGATTTTTGATTTCCCTTTGCTTTGTCCAGACTTTGTCAGCAATCCCCTCATTAAAATCTCCCCAATTTCTCTGACTTTGCATCACTGTGTTCCCAGGAACTTAGCTAATGTACCTGAAAGACAAGAGGTGGGACAAGGGGATAACAAGCTAAGATATCAGCAGGCGTATTTTCATGAAAACATGTAAAGTGATGATGCATATGTTATACTGCTATGTAAAGGTAATAAGTGAACCATCTAGGAGAACATTTGATCAGTGCTTTTTCTTATGATCTCATTCAATGAACATGTTTACCTATTTGTGTAAGATGATGAATGAAGCACTGCAGCTATATGGATCTTATTCAAATGTTTCCATTTTCGTTCTTGAATTTAAGTTTGTGAATAGACACTAGAACTGAACTAATAGTAGGTTTGTGTCATAGGATGACTTAAAGAACTTCTTCCTAGTAAGACAGCGTGAATGGAAATGAAATGACTGATTTTACAACTTTTTATTTCTTCCTGTCCATACACACAAACATCCATAAAGTAAAATTTAATTTATTCAAAGTTCAGGTCACTACTTGAAATCATCTCGAACAAATTCATTGTACCCTTCTTTGCATACTTCAAAGCATATAGTAATTAGTTTTGCTTCCACTTGAAAATTGTCTTTCTGTTGCCTTTATAAGGACATTCTCTTCTGATTTGGAGAAATGTACGACTTTGATATGATTAATGATGGTCCAGAATTTACTTTAGTATTTCAGAAGAAGTATGCATTTAATATGTGTTTTTTTTTCCCAAAATGTCCCTGTGAAATTAACAGATGCCAAAAATTTGTTCCATGTAAGTCTTCATTAGATAGTAAATCAGAAAAGAAAATGTGGTTTGGAGAAATAAAAAGGAATCCTGATTAGTTTTGGTTTTCTGGGTTGCTCTTGTTATTACAGTAACTTTTACCAGCCCCTCTTCTTTGTGTCGAAGCTTAGGAAAGTCTGGGCTATTTTCCTTTGCTTTTCCTGTTTTTGTTTGGCAAGTACCCATCTATCTTGGAAAAAAAAAGTCCTTTCACGAGTCCAAGCAAAGAGGTTGAGATGGTATTTTGAAGGTTTTATCATATTTCTTGAAGTTCTAAAAGTTTTACAATATTTTACCTTTGTTTAGACTATGATTGATGAAAAATAATTCCCTTTCAATTTTTTTCTCATTTTTTTAGTTTTATTTTTTACTTTAACTAGTGGTCTTGTTTTTTAAAATGATCGTCTTTTGATTTTCTATGAACATTTATAACACACTCTAAAAATGTTTTATTTTCCTTGGTGAATTTTGATTCTTGTCTTCTCTCACATTATAAACTTGTTCAACTATCTTTTAAAGTTTCTTTGTAATTTTGAGGACTTTATTCCTTCCTAATGATATGTTAGAACAAAGAAGAAATGTGATACTGAGAATGGAACTGGATAGAATACAAAGGATATTTCCCTTGTATAAGGTATTCTATTACCAAAGAAACAAAAAAGAATATCCTGAAATCTTTTAGGGCAATTTTTGGTTTGTCTACTTGTGTTTTACTTATATTAGTCTTTAGAAGGCATGGTAGGTACAGTGTCCTCCCAAAGATGTCCACACCCTAGTTTATGAAGCCTGTGAATATCTTCCAACATATGGCAAAAGTTGGAAAGATTAAAAAATTGAGACAGATGCTATTAGACTGTATCTGTCAAGTCTCAGTCAACCCTTCTCCCTTTTTGAAAGAGCTGGATAATAGTTATTTAAACATAGAACTCATTGGAAAGTTACTGAGATGCCAACAATCTGAGTCACTATTATATATACTAGATGAATATAGACACTAGATGTACAGGTATAAAGCCAATAATTTTTTTCACAGTCTGTGTTAGGGCAGATGTAAAACTGCTTCAATGTCTAGATAAAATGTTAGATCATCTCTAAAGCTGGGAGGAATTAAAAGAGTTTTTTGTGCAAAATAGCTCATGGGCATACTGGAGGTGGGTGGATCAAACTCAGGGAACTTGTAGAATGGAGCTTGGTTTCATCTCAGTAAATGCAGTGCAATCCACATCCTTGCTAAACCAAGATTTTTGAGGCCTGATAGTAGTGATTTCTTCCCCTTCCTCTCAGATCAGTCAATGAACAATTCCAGTTGATTCTCCTTTTAATATTTATCCTTCCAGTCATTTGGCTTTTCATACTCACTCTTACCACTCTTAACAAGTAATGCCTAAGATTTGTTGTTGTTGTTGTTAGGTGCTGTCAAGTCGGTATCCGACTCATAGTGACCCTCTGTACCACAGGGGAAACACTATTGTCAGTGTTTCCCTGAGGCTCATAGGGTTTTCAATGGCAGATTGATTTTTGGGAGGGGGTTGCCAGGTCCTTCTCCCAAGCCTACAGCTTCTGGTGTTCCCAGGCGGTCTCCCATCCAGGTACTAACCAGGCCCGACCCTGCTTAGCTTCTGAGATCTGATGGGATCAGATGCCACAGGGCTATGGCTGCAGGCTAAGATTTGCCTAAGATTTACAGTATGCTTAATACTAAGTGCCAGACCCCTGTACTAAACACATTCATGAAGTTTCACAATCTTTCTACAATCCCTAATAACTACTGCAATCCTTTTTTTGAAATGATAAAGACTAGAATGTGGAGTTAAGTAACTTGCTCAGTATCACACAGGTAGTAAATGAAGCAGGAGGTGTGAAATGGCAGGAGTTTGAACTCAGATAATCTCATTCCTCAGCCTGTGCTCATTCCATTATATTCTTCTTTATCCCAAACTATCTTGGACACCTCAAATACTAGCTTCCCCCTGTGCATGTTTGTTTAGAGAAATGGTACTTCTTAACAACCTGTTCATATTTAGGGAGTTCTCCATTGTGTAACAATTATTTGTAGTATATTCCCTGATTTTCATTATGGAAACCAAAGGAACAAATATTCTCCCTGTCCCCATTGCTTGGAAGTTTGAATTGGGGCACAGGACACAAGTTCAGAATTCAGGTTCATGTCACTTAGGAGTAAAAATTTGAAGAGAATGATACACAAATATTGGAAGAATTGGGGAGATGTTTATGACAACATACAGGCAACTGAAATCCAGGAAAGATTTTGTGAATTCAGTACATGGAATACCATGTAACTATGGAGTGGCATTTAGAAAAGACTTCCAACAGATTGTCTTTAGCTTTCATAGGTTCTATGGTCCATTATCTACATAGCTCCCTCCTTCCTTCCTTCCTTCGTTCCTTCCCTCTCTCCCTCCTTCCCTCCCTCCATTCCTTCTCTCTTTTTTTCTTTTTCCCCTCCCTCCCTTCCTTCCCTTCCCTTCCCTTCCCTTCCCCTTCCTTCCTTCCTTCCTTCCTTCCTTCCTTCCTTCCTTCCTTCCTTCCTTCCTTCTTTCCTTCCTTCTTTCCACAGGATCTCACTATATAGCCCATGCTGGTCTTGAATTCACAATTTTCCTACCTCAGCTTCCCATGTGCTGGGGTTACAAGTATGCACCACTACACCTGTCTCACTGTCTACCTTTTCTTAATTTCTGTCTTCTATGTCTGATTTCTCTACCTTTCTGAATGATTCTGTGAGTTACTCAATCTTATTCCAAATAGTTGCTTTCTCATGTAAGTTAAAATATGTTTCTGACACTTGCAGCCTAGAAACTTAATAGTCTTTCAGCTTTCATTGTTGATCCAGTTACATTCTGTTGGGACTCAGAGTGATCTTTAAAAAATATTGATACTGCTCTTTGATAAACATTCATGATAAAAATTCATAATTCATGATAAAAATTCATGAGAATAAAATTCAAACTTCTTACCTCATAGGCTTATAACATCCAAGGATAGTTTCTTATCTGCTTTTTCACCTACCATTCTTTTAGTCTCTTTCTTTGTTTTTCTGAGATGTTCCTTATGACTGAAAACACATGATTTGGTAAATATCTGTTGCATAAAACAACAGTTAATTGATGAATTTGTTATATTCTGGCTATATACTTTCTTTTATGATTCAGATCTTAAATGTCCCCCAAAAGCTCTTATGTTAAATATTTGGTCTCTAGCTTGTGCTTCTGTTGGGAAGTGATGGAACCTCTAGGAGATAAAACCTGGTAGGATATAGCAAGATCAATGGGAGTGTGCTCTTGAAGGGGATACTGAGATCTCAGCCCCTTCTCTGTGTCTCTCTCTGCTTCCTTGCTGTCATGAAGTGAGCAGTTTTACTCTTACCATATACTTCCTACTATAGTGTTCTTCTTAGCCTCAGTCTCAGAAGCAATGGGCTAGCTGATTTTGGGTTAAAATCTGTGAAACCACATGCCAAAATAAAAATTTCCTATTTTTAAGTTATTTATTGCAGGTATTTGGATCCAGTAATGGGACACTGGTTGCTACATCATCCTACATCTTGCTTTTTTTTTCTGTCAGTCTTCTGATATCCCTTCAATAGAACTCTATTAGATGTAGTCTTGCTAAGAAGTAATGCACACTTGCTCTGTGGAACTGAAAAGAAAGGTGATCCTCTATCGTTCCATTTCTATGAATCCAGGGTGAACAAGTAGCATAGGCTTGACTATTTAGATCTCAGGCCAAGACTCAGGTCAAGACTTGACTATCAAGATCTCAAGCCAAATGGTGAGGAAATGGGTGGAAGGAGTCATATTTTATCCAGTAGGCAGTGTGTTTTATCAGTATCACCTTTGCTATATTTTTTATGGCTTCACATTCTAAGAAGTCTTTGATTTCCATCAGTATTCCCTAGCTGACACTTCAAGCTCCTATTTTTCCAATATTCTGTTTCTTGGTTAAGATATGAACACAGTTCCTTTCATTCTTTTGCTTTGTTTTTTTCCCTTTATTGATAAATGTTGGTGGGGTAAAGAGTAATATGTCATTTTCTATTTCCATTGTACAAGTCTTAAATTGCTTTTGGTTACACTTTTTTCAACTTATGGGGTTTATGGGAACTTTTGACTAATCATAGTAAAACTTATTTGCAATTATGGGTTATATTACTCCATTTTTCCCATGTATTCATAAAGTTGGATCATTTACATTGAGATTATCTCTCCCCTTTTATCCCTTTACATTATTTCCCTTCCCCTTCCCACCTTCCACAACCTTCACTTCCTCTCACTAGTTCTCTCCCTCCTTACTTCTACTCTACTTATATTTTGTCTTGTTAGCTAAATTTGACTGTTCATTTTTAGATATCTATGTATGTATGTTTTTTTTCTTCCTTTAAGTAATATTTAGCTCTCACATATGAGGGAGAACATATGGTACTTCTCTTTTTGATCCTGTTTCATTCACTTAGGATGATATTCTCCAGTTTCATCCATTTTGCTGCAAATTATATTATTTCATTCTTTTTTATTGCCGAGTAATGTTCCATTTGGGAGAAGGACTCAGCAGCCCACTCCCAAAAAACAATCTGTCATTGAAAACCCTATCAATAGTAGAAAAGCACTGACAATAGTGTTTCACCTGTTGTATGTAGGGTTGCCATAAGTTAGACACCTCCTCAATGGCACCTAACAACAACAGCAGCAAATATTCCATTGTGTATATATGCCACAATTTTAAATCCATGCTTCTATTGATAGACATCTTGGTTGGTTCCATAGCCTTTTGATTATGAAGAGTATTGCATTAAATATGGAGATGCAGGTGTCTCTGTGGTATGATGACTTTTCTCCCTTTAGGTGTATTCCCAGGGGTGGTAGAGCTGGGTCATATGGCAGTTCTATTCTTAGTTTTATTAGATATCTTCATAATGATTTACAAAGTGGTTGAACTAATTTATATCAATCAGCAGTGTGAAAGTGTTCCTTTTCCTCTGCATCATCACCAGGACTTTTTATTATTTATTTTGTTGATCTTGGCCATTCTTACTAAGTGAGACAGAACCTCAGTATTGTTTTGCTTTGCATTTCACTAATGGCTAAAGCTATTGAGAATTTTTTCATGTGTTTCTTAACCATATGAATGTCTTCATTTGAGAACTGTTTGTTCAGTTCCTTTTCCCACTTATGTATTTTGTTATATGTTGTCTTGGTATTTGCTTTCTTAAGTGCCTTATAAATTCTAGAAATTAGTCCTCTGTCAGATGTGTAGGATGCAGAAATTTTCTCCACTTCAGTGGGTTCTTCCTTAACTCTGTTGATTGTTTCCTTTGCTGTACAGAAGCTTCTTAATTTCATGTAATCCCATTTGCTCATTCTTGGTGCCATTTCCTGGGTGACTGGAGTCTTCATTAGAAAGTACTTTCCTATGCCTATGTGTTGGAACATGTTTCCTATCTTTTCTTCTAGTAGTTTTAAGGTTTCTGATCTTATGTTATGGTCTCTTATTCATTTCAAATTGACTCTCATGAAAAATGGAAATATATGGGTCTATTTTTAATTTTTTGTATATGGATATCCAATTTTACCAGCACCATTTGTTGAAGAGGCTACCTTTTCTCCATTGAATATCCTTAGTTCTTTTGTCAAAAATCAGGTATCTGTAGTTGTGTGATTCCTTTCTATTGCTCATTACTGACAAACCTCATTGATAAGTATAGGCTACAGACCTAGTTCTTCCCTCAAGTGTATGTCAGCTTTTCATGCTGTGGGGGCTTGCATGTTGCTGTGATGCTGAAAGCTTTGCCACCAATATTTCAGATACAAGCAAGGCCACTCATGGTGTTCAGGTTTCAGCTGAGCTTCATGACTAAGATAGACTAAGGAGAAGGACCTGGAAGACTACTTATGAAACAATCAGCCATTGAAAACCACACGAATAGCAGAGAAGCACTGTTAAATATAGTGTCTGAAAATGAACCCCCCAAGGGTAGAAGGCATTCAAGAACCAACTGGGGAAGAGTTGTCTCTTCAAAGTAGAATTGATCTTAATGATGAGAATGGAGTGAATCCCCTAAGACATCCATTTGCTGAAGTGGCATGACTCCAAATGAGAAGAAACACTGTGGCTGAAACAATGGGCTCAAACTTTAGTAAAAGATCTAGTGCACAGCTCAGTGTAAGGTAGTGTTTCATCCTGTCCTACATAGAGTTGCTGAGTCGGACCTGACTTGATGGCACCTACAATAACAAGCTTAGGTTTTACCAGAGATAAACAGAAATCTATTTCAAGCTTAAAATATAAGAATGGTGTAATCACAGTATGGTCAGTTAGATTTATGGTTAGGATACTGGAAAGTGAAATGTAATTTGTTCAGGAAGCTTATTTTCTTAATAGGGAATATTCTTAGATCATCACTTTACATTTTTTTGAAGGAGATCTATCTTGTCTCTGCCTTGGGTAGTATGGTATCTATAGAAAGAAAAGTATTTCTATTAAAAATGATATTTATTAAACATTTTTTATTAACTTGGGAGACAAGCCCCAATGTGGACCTTGGAATTCCACACCATAAAGCACTACAGAACTGAATTGTTCTGGTGCTGTTTAAGAACCTATGAATGTTTAGGGACATGTAGTTTTGCAGTGTGATCTGTAGTAAGTGGAATTTGGTACAATATCCAACCTTGTGACATGTCACTGTCCTGGAGTTCACTGAAATAGGACATTTTAATGATCTATGACCACCTGGGAACATCAGGTACTGTAGGCTTGGGAAAGGACCTGGCAGTCCACTCTCAAAAAATCCACCATTGAAAACGCTATGAATAGCAGAGAAACACTGGCAATAGTGCCAGGCATGGCCTGTTGTCAGGTAGTGTTTCATCTGTTGTACATAGGGTGACTATGAGTCAGACTCAACTGGACAGCACCTAACAACCTACCATGACAATTATTAGCCAAAATTGAATGGATTCCATATGAGATATTGAGCAAAAGTCTCCCACAATTCAAAAGCACATTTATTTAAAGTGGGCTAGAGGATATGCTGCCAAAGAGTTCATCTGTGTTCATCACTTCAATTACTGCTTTGATTTCTTTCCTTTTGTCCTTTATGACACATTCTCCACATAGTTGCCAAAGTAATCTTTTAAAAATAAAAGACAATGTTATCCATTTACTTAATCCTGCTATTATTCCAGTTGCATTGTCTAGAATCAACCTCTTTATAATTCCCTTGAGAGACTGACTTTATTACCACATGCTTCATTTCCTAAAGTCCAGCCACACTGGTGCTGGTAGAACATGCCAAGCTTATTCCTGTCGTTGTTCCTTCATTACTCACTGTTATTTCTGCCTAGAATACTTAATACTTCTTGCATTTATTTACTCATTTGTCTTCTATATCTCCCATTTAAATTTAAGCCTATTGAACAGGAAATCTATTTATTTCATTCTCTCCAAGTGCAATGGTGCACAGCATAGGTTATTAGGACAGTGAATAAGGAGTAATTTATAAAAGATCAAAATAAAGATTAGTGACTATCCTTCACTTATTGATATGGTTGTTGATTTACTACTAAGTGAGACTAAAAATAGTAGGTAATATAGGATAATGACAACCTGAATATCTCCCAAATGGATTTCTGATGATGTATTCTTATTTTGAGAGACTGGGGCCTCCCTTTGCTGGAACTAATCTTTGATATACCTATAGACAACCAGTCTTCTGCCAGTTCATTACCTCTATACCTATCACACTTCAAGTACATCCTGTCCCAATTCACAAGCCTTGTTAGAAAGGAAATGTGGTCTGGCATTTAGCCAGAGACAGATAGAGTGAGAGGCAGATCTCAATTAGCTTGGATCCTTTGCCAGTTTTCACAGCCAAGTCATTTTATCTTTTGTGCCTCCCATGAATAGATTTTAAAATTACACCTGCAGTGAGGTATGACTCCAAGGCAGATGTTAAGTATGCAACTAAAATGCAGAGGCATAATAAATGATAAGAGATATTGGAACAAAAAGTAGTAGTGGTTAACTGAGTTATTTTATATGAAATCTTCAAAGAAAGATGACATTGATGTTTCAGGCTTAAAGATAAATAAAATTTTACAGTCAAAGGAGAAAGGGAATTACAGGCCTATGTTATAAAATATACAAAGAAATAGCAAGGGGAAATGTACTTTGTTGGTAATTCTGGGCAATTTGGTCTCAGTAAATTATGAATGATAGGAAAATGTCAATATTTGATGGAAAATGTGACTGGAAAAGTCATGAATCCACATTATGAAAGCCCTGAAAGATTAAAAAAATTCAAATTCATTTGTGTAACAGGAATCCAATTATGTCTTTTATTTTGAAGAATTTCAATATCAGTTTTCTATCTCAAGAAGCTTCTTTTAATATCATTCATCCAAAAAATGTGTATTTCTTCAGGTAAGTACTATTTCATAGGCACGATGACAATAAAGAAGATTAGAAGTGTCTAACATTGATGATCATATAATGAAATACATAAAATAATATATTTTAAATCATAGATATGTGTCCTGGTTGAAGTGCAAATATTATGGCCATAGTGCTTGATAAACTAAGCCAGAGTCAATCATCGCAGTAGATCGAAGAGAGTTGCAAATTCTTTGTTTTCTTCCCCTTGAACCTGCGATGGTAGTCATGACTTGGATAATAAACAGAGAAATGACTTTCTGGAAATTTACAAGTGAGACCATTGAAAACTTCAGTGTTCTTCCAGGCTTCTTCCAACAGTGGTTCTTGGAGATCAAGATAACATGTGAAACATTTAACTAAAACCTGAGGCTGCCACTATGGAGAGAAGATGTGGAGTGAGCATACAAAGGGACCCTGAGAAAACATGAAGAAAAATTGGTGCTTGGCCACTCCCTGGATGTTATAGCCCCCAATTGTTGGAGTCAAGCCAAGTGAAGTAAGACACTGTGAAGTGGAAATGAGTAGTTACATCTCAGCCCTGCTTGCATTGCACATTTGTGAGGTGTTTTAAGCTGCACAAAATACCAGGGCAGTTATGCAATCTGAGTAGAGATAGGGTGACAAATTCAACCCAAAATGTCTAAAGACAGATGACAGGGAAATGGAACACAGCATTGAGGAAGAGAAAGACTTTAGCAGTTTCTACAGTGGGTATTAGTTATGCAGTATATGGCAAATAAATCCGTACAGGGGTTCAGGTTTAGGAAAAACAGCCATGGAAATCTGGAAGAACTGTCATCATAAACTTTCTGATTGCAATGGAGGAAAAAATAGAAGTATCATGAGAAATGTGCATAATCCACCTGGGCACAGTGGTGCATACCTCTAATCCCAGCTACTTGGAGGTGGAGGCAGAAGGATAGCAGGTGTAAGGCCCGAAGCAGCCTACATAAATTTAGAGAGGCCCTGTCTCAAGATAAAAAAAAAAAAAATTAAAAAGGAGCCCAGCTGAGTGAAAGGGCACTTGCAAAGTGTGTGCAAGGCCCTGAATTCAATCCCTTAGTACTGCAAAAACAAGCAAATAAATAAAAATAAAAAATAAAGAAGAAGAAAGACAAATGTGAATGTTGTTGTTGTTGTTAGGTGCCATCGAGTCGGTATCCAACTCATAGCGACCCTCATAGGGTTTTCAATGGCTGTTTCGGGATTGTCTTGGGAGTGGATTGCCAGGTCCTTCTCCCATTTTTGTGGTGCTGGGAATTGAACTCGGGACCTCAGAGACTGCAGTGCAGTGCTCTACCAACTGAGCTAAATCCCAGCACAAATGTGAATAATCTCAGTGTAAAATGGTAGGATGTTGTTGTTATTGTATGCCCTTGAATTACGTTTGACTTATAGTGACCCTCATAGGGTTTTCAATGGCTGATTGTCTCAGAATTGCTTTGGGATAGTAGAATTTTAAGTAGATTTTGTAAGATTAAATGACATACATACACACACAGCACACACACACATGTACATACATACATATATGTATATTTATAATTACATTTTTGTTATTTAAAAGCAATCCACAAAGAAATAATAAGTTTTATTTTATGGAAGCATATTTTTATTGAAGTCAATATTTATGGGCAAAATGAAAAGGGAACAGACACTAGATAAAACAGACAAATTTTAACAAACAATTTTGGGTATTCAAAAAGTTGAAGGTGATTGGATTATGAGTGATATTTTTCTGGCTTTTTTTGCTGTAATTGCTGCATTGTTGTCTTAATTAAACTTAAATATAAAGTGAGAATTGTAAAGCATATCAATTTTATTAGCATTTAGCATAGTTTCATTTTGTTCCAGATTTAACTGGCTTTACTTCATTGCTACTCTCGGAGTGGCCAAGTCTTTCTTGTTTAATTTTCACTGGAAAATCTGCAAGCGTTCTGTGTATTTCCTAATTGCATTCCGTTTCCTAACTTTTATTTGTGGGACATTCATGTGATATTTTACCAATAGCATTAAAATGTGAAAGCAGAGAAATGTGTGAATTTCAAAGACATTTTAAGAATGACATTAAGTTACATTATTAAGAATATAATTCCGTGTGTGAAGGATGTCAGTACTGATATGTCCGATCGGCCTTGGAATAACTACTTTCTATCTATGATGTTTATTTTTAAGAATTTTAAAATTATGCATATATATTCCTTTAAATATGTTCACTTTTAAATATTTTAGTGGTATTAATTTTGTCTTCTAGGATGCTATATTTTATAACATACATACATATTTTATAATTTGATTCTATTCAATTCTATAATTCTCAAGTAGTCTACTTTTAGATTTCTTAGCAGGTAAAAGTAGGATATTATCATCTGAATATTCAGTTAATAGTGGAAATACATATTCAGGGAATTAAAGAATCAATATTTTAAATTATTTTGAATAGAGACTTAATATTGATGTTCTTTGTTGGTGAGTAAATAATTTAACAATATCTTTTCTCCTTTATATGAGTATCTTCTCTTTTAATTAAGTAAAATAGTGTTGATTAAAAGTAATGTCACATGGTATCACCCTAGGAAGGTGATTCATCTGCAAACTCTGATGCCATGGAGTATCCTATTACTATAAATGAAGATTAGAAATATTTTCTGTCAAAACTCATGAATATTTTATGTACTAAAACATTATTGACTATATTTGCAATTTTTGGCATAACTATATATATATATATATTTCCTTCAGTGACATGAAGTTTGTTACTGTTTTCCATCAGTACATCCATAATTAAACAGCAGTATTAATGTACAAATTTACAAGCTATGTTTGTAATGCCTGCAGCCATACCACTGTGGCATCCAGTCCTTTCAGATCTCTGAAGCCAAGCAGTGTCAGGCTTGGTTAATACTTGCATGGGAGACCACCTGGGAACACCAGCTGCTGTAGGCTTGGGAGAAGGACCTGGCAGCCCACTCCCAAAAAAACAATCAGCCATTGAAAACCCTATGAATAGCAGAGAAGCACTGATGATAGTGTTGCATCTATTGTACTCGGGTTGATATGAGTTGGATATCTACTCGACTGCACCTAACAACAACAATATTTTTGTAATGTTATAAGGAATACTGAATAATAAAATAAAAATTAAATAATTCATAAATTTGTATTATATTTAGGAGTCTGAATGCATTAAGCTGGTTCATAAAATACAGAAATTGGTATCAGGATTTTTCTCACTAACACAACTTGAATATATATATATATATATATACACACACACACACACACACACATATATACCCATATACATAATATGTGTGTGTGTGTGTGTGTGTGTGTGTGTGTTGGGGTTTAGCTCAGTTGGTAGAGTGCTGTGGTGCACTCTCTGAGGACCCAGGCTTGATCCCCAGTACCACAAAAACCAGGAGGAGGATGTGGCAATCCACTTCTGAAGCAATCTCAAAACAATCAGCCATTGAAAACCCTGTGAGGGTAGTTATAAGTCGGACCCGACTCAATAGCACCTAAAAACATGTGTGTGTGTGTGTGTGTGTGTGTGTGTATACATATATATGTATGTGTGTATATATGTGCAAATAGCATGAAGCCACAATTATAACACAATTACAGAAGAAAATAAGACAGTGGGATAACAGTAATTACTTCTGGCTCCTTTTATTTATATTTTTGGTAGTTAGGGCATTCAGGATACTCAATGGAACTTTTGACTCTAAACATATGCTCTAACAAAATCAGTATTATCTAATTTTGAAATACAACATCTGTCATATCTATCTTTCCCAAGAATAAAAATACATGACTATCTGCAACCTTGAAATACTTTGTATATTTTGGTTTTCTTTTATTTCATATTAGTTTCTTTTTCCTTGGAAAGTTAATATTTGAAGTTTCAAGGTCTTAAATTTATTTACTGTTATATGAAATCAAACATGCTTAAATCTACTAAACTTTTATACAATCAAAAAAGAACTTTTAAGTCCTTTATTTCTGTCATGATACCTTTAATATTATTTAATTATTAGAAATTAAAATTTATAATGATTTTCAAGCACATTTGGATGAATTTTCATGTGGATTAAAATCTCTTCCCCTCACTATTAAAGTTGAACTGCCATTTTTGATGTACTTTATTCATAAAACTCTACTCCTCAAAACACTCTGCATTAGTAATATTGCTCTTCTACACCTTTGACTGTTATGAAATCTTGCTTTTGATCTGTTGGGCATTTGTTTTCAAAGGTATTATGCCAATAGCTTCTTGACATTGGTCTAAGCATATTTTTATATAGATAAGAATTTCAAAGCACAGACAATAAAAGTGAGATTAGACAAATAGAATTGTATTAAATTTAAAAATCTTCAACATAGCAAAAAGAAGAATCAACAAAATAAAATGATAACTTACTTACAGGATGGGAAAAATTACTAAACTATATATTATGGTCTTAATGTTTGTGCCCCCACCCAATTCCTATTGAAATTTAATCACCAGTGGTGATCGTATTTGGATTTGAGGGCATGGGGGAGTGATTAGGTCATGAGTGAAGAACCTTCATAAACAAGATTTGTTTTTGTTGTTAGGTGCTGTCTAGTTGGGTCCCACTCATAGCAGCCCTATATATAGCAGACCAAACACTCCCCAACACTGTGCCATCCATGGCACTATGCCAATGCTTCTCTGCTATTTATAGGGTTTTCAGTGGCTGATTGTTTTGGGATTGTTTTGGGAATGGGCTGCCAGGTCCTTCTCCCATTTTTGTGGTGTTGGGGATAGAACCCAGGGCCTCTGAGGCACTCAACCCCAGCCCCTTAAATGGGATTGTTGTTGTTGTTAGGTGCTATTGAGTCTAATCTGACTCATAGCAACCCTCATAGGGTTTTCATTGGCTGATTGTTTCGGGATGGCCTTGGGAGTGGGTTGCCACATCCTTTTGCCATTAAATGGGATTAGTGCCCCTATAAAAGAGGCACCAGAGGGCTGCCGTGCCACTCACCATGTGAGTGCCCAGTAAGAGGATACTATCTGTGAAGAATAAAGTAAACAATTAATATGAGTTGACTGATCTTGGATGCTGCCCCCAAGGTCCAAGACTGTAAGAAATAAATTTCTGTTGCATCTAAGCCACCTAATATATGGTATATTTTTTTGTTATGGTTGCCTGAAAGAATGAAGACACTTTCAATAAAGAAGTGATATTCAAATATGTAAGGATCTCAAGTTAATATCAAGCAACTCAATAGCAAGAAAACAACCTGATTTTAAAATGGGAAAAGATCTGCATAGACATTTCTCAAAAGAAAGCATATAAATTACCAACATATGTCTAAAAAAAGTTCAACAAGACTAATATCAGGATATACAAATGAAAACCATGATGTATTTCCCCACCTGTTATTATCAAAAAGAAAAAGATAACAAGTGTTGGGGAGGATGTAGAGAAAAGGGAAGTTTTATACATTGTTGGTAGGAATGTAAAGTAGTGTGGCCATCATGGAAAAAAATATGGAGTTTCCTCAAAAATTAAAACAGAACATATAATTTTAAAATCCCACTTCTCTGCATTATATCCAAAGGAAATGACATCAGAATGCTAAAGAAATACTTGCACTTTCATCTTCATTGCAGCATTATTTACAGTAGCTAAGATATGGAATCAACCTAGGTGTACACTGATGGATAAATGGATGAATAAGGTATATATCTACATAAGTCCACATATTTATCTATATTTATCTATACAGACACATACATACTCACTGGAATATAATTAAGCCTTGAAAAAAAGATATTCTATAATTTTTGACAGCATAGATAAACCTAGAGAACATTGTACTAAGTGAAATATGCCAGGCACAGAAACACAAATACTGTATAATCTCAGTTGTATGTGGAATCTAAAAAAACCTCAAACTCACAGAAACAGAGAGTGAAATGGTAATTGCCAAGGATTTGAGTGTGGGAGAAATAGGGAAATGGCCAAGGAATACAAAGTTCCAATGCAGCGTATGTTATGTAGATATAATGTACAGCATGGTGACTATAATAGTAATAATATGTTGTATATTTGAAATTTGCTAACAGTAGATCTTAAACATTCTCAACATATACATGAAGATAACTCTGGGAGATGATTGATATGCTAATTAGCTTGATTATGATAATCATTTCACAGTGTATGCCTATACCAAAACATCACATTGTATACTATAAATATGTATACTTTCTGTCAATTATACATTAATAAAGCTTGGAAAATAAATGCATTACACCACATTTCCCTAGTAATTTAATAAGGGTGAGCCATAAAAAGGAATATGGTATGACTTCTATTTTTACTGGAGAAAAAAATCAACTTAGAATCTGGATGTCTTACACATATGGAAAAGATTTTATTGACTCACTGTCAGTTGTCCATGTATCATTGGTTGTTTCTCCAATAATTTAATGGATTGACACTGACTTATCCATATCCTTTCACATGATTCTCATTGTGAAGAAGAGCTGGAATATAGAGCACATACAATAGTCATAGAACAAAGAGAATTTAGCATATACTTCTATGCAGGGTTGCTATTCCTTTACCCATTTTTAAAGTGCATTTTTAATTGATTTTATTAGTAAATAATTTTGCATGGAGGAAAATAAATGATAAGTTGCATAATGAAGTTAAAAAGCTCATTAGAAGAAACATTCAGCTTCTTTAATGTTATTTTTAATTGATACATAAAGATTGTACCTATTTAAGAGGTACTATGTTATGTTTTGTTACATGTATATATTGTATAAAGTTCAAATTAGGGTAAGTATATATATCCTCAAACACCATTTTTTCATGGTGAAAACATTCAGAATCTTTTCTTCCAGCTTTTTAAAAATATACAGTACATTATTATTATCTACAGTCACCTTGCTGTGCAAGATCACAGCAGAACTTATTTCTGCTAACTGTAACTGAATGCATGTAGACTAGGATTCCTGCATCCTCCCTACCCACCCTACTCTCCCCGCCTCTGGAAACCACTATTCTACCTTCAACTCCTATGAGATCAACTTTTTGATATTCCACATGAGAAAGGTCATGTGATGTTTGTGTTCATGTGCCTGGCTTATTTCAGTTAAAATAATTACCTTCAGTCCTATCCATGTTGTTGCAAATAACAGAATATCTTTTTACGGATATATTGTATTCCATCGTATGTATATATCACATTCCTTCATCCATTCATCAACAAAGAATTCATTATATTTTAAAAAATCCTGCCTGAGGTAAAGAAGAAACCACACAAGTTTGAACTTTTGAAATGTGGGAGCTGGAGCCCTTAGCAATCCTCAGTTTAGGGAAGGGGTCAGACCAGATGAATGCCACATGCAGAGACATTCCCCTGCTGGAGTCAACCAAGAAAAGTCAGGACACAGAGTCCAAGTTATGGAAGACATAGGAGATATAAACATTCCAGAAACTGTTCTTGGAGCTTTCTGAAAACCTGACAGACAAGGTCCTGGTTGAGTAGATACTTCCTTATGTTCTAAATGAGTATGTTTTATCTGTTTAAAACATTGTTGTTGTTGTTAGGTGCTGTAGAGTTGGTATCCCACTCATAGCGACCCTCATAGGGTTTTCAATGGCTGACTGTTTCAGGATTGCCTTGGGAGTGGATTGCCTGGTCCTTCTCCCATTTTTTGCGGTGCTGGGAATTGAACTTGGGACCTCAGAGACTGCAGCGCAGTGCTCTACTAACTGAGCCAAATCCCAGCCCGTTTACAACATTAACACATGAATACTTGAGGGATTTCTTAAAGTTATTTCTGGGATTTTATCTCTTTGAAAATGTAAAAAAACAGAAATCAGGATAATTTATGCAAATACCTCAGTTGTTGTTGTTAGGTGCCATCGAGTGGTATCCAACTCACAGCGACCCTGCATACAACAGGCGGAACACTATTGTCAGTGCTTCTCTGCTGTTCATAGGGTTTTCAATGACAGATTGATTTTTGAGAGTGGGTTGCCGGGTCCTTCTTCCAAGCCTGTAGTACCTGGTGTTCCCAGGTGGTGTCCCATCCAAGTACTAACCAGGCCTGAATGTGCTTAGCTTCTGAGATCTGACAAGATGGGATGAGTATCTCAGTAATAGACAATAAATAGCAACTTTGTCTTGCTTGGTGATTGTGAGCAGCAAGAGAGCTTCCGTTCCAAGTGCCACTGTTATTTTTTACAGATGTGCTAATAATTCACTTTCCCATGTCATCCATTAAGTGTGCCCCAGGAGCAGATACTCCAAAGGAGACCAACTGTCACCTTTGGGTGGACTCTCTGTTGGTGACATTCATGAGGAAAGATCAAAGTGCCTTTCTCATCCTACTGCTACTGATGGCAGGAGTTGGGAGAAACATATAATAAAACATAGCTGGGCCCTGGTCACATTTGTCACCAGTCACCATGTATCTCTCTTGAGTGAAAACCAGTTAATTACAAGGAAATAAATAAAACATCAAGCATCAAATTCCCATGGCCTGGACATAACTTTTATGTTATTTTGAAGTACTTTTCTTCCAGTGTATTTTCCTATGTGTGTTTTACAAGGTTGAAATTACTCTTATTCTATACCTATGTTATTTACATTTTTTCCCTGAATTTCACCCATTCATTTTTAATGATTGATTAATATGTCTTTATACAAATATTCTTGATTAATCTTAATCTTTTCTTTGAGAGATTTTTGTTGTTTTCACTTCTTAGTATTAATAGTTTTGATAGTAGCTTTGATAAGTGTTTTTTTTAGAAAACCCTTTTGTACACATATATATAGATGTGTGTATGCATGTGTGTGCATGTATATACATATATACGCACACATATATATACATATATACACATATATGTACACACACACACATATATATACACACATACACATACACATATTATTGTTGTTAGGTGCTATCAACTACAATCTGACTCATAGTAACCCTATATAGAATAGAATGAAACATTCCCCGACACTGTGCCTAGCACTATGTCAGTGCTTCTCAACTACTCCTGGCTGATTGTTTCTGGAGTGGGCTACCAGGTCCTTCTCCCATTTTTGCTGTGCTGGGGATCAAACCCAGGGCTTCAGAGCACTCAGAGAAAGCACTCTACCAACTGAGCTAAACCCTAGCTCATACCTGTGTGTGTGTGTATGTGTACATACATATACATACATATACATATACACACATATGTCTATATATACATATATACACAAGTATCCACACATACCTATGTGTATTCCTATATCTAAATAGATAGATTTTTTTTCTCCCAGATAGAGTTCTACAAATGCATATATGTGGGGTAAAGTTCAAAGACAGAGCTAGGCACTGTGATGCATACCTGCAATCCCAGCAACTTGGGAGGTGGATGCAGGAGGATCATGAGTCATCCTTTGAAACTTAGACCCTGTCTCAAAATATAAAGTAAATTACAAAGAGATTTGGGATGGCACTCAGTGATAGAGCACTTGCCTGGCATGTGTGAGGCCCTGGGTTCAATCCCCAAGTATTGAAAAAAAAATGCAAAGACATTACTTAAGGTTGTTAATAAAGATTGTCAAATTGCCTTCAAAAACTATCATTCTGATTTCCATTTCCCAAGTAGTGTAAACAACACTCAGTGAAACACCTTGTTAAATGTTTGATGCCTGAGGCAGTAGGGACCAGGCTGAGGCACTAATGTTCATACACTCAGCTGGAAATAGAGAGAGGGCTGAGACATTGAGGCAGAGAAAAAGCCTGGCTACTTCTAAATACCTGGAGCCAACACAGCTTGAGGCCTTCCAAAGCCAGAGCTGCTCACTTCTTATGGGTCCAGCTGCACATTGTCCAGGCCAGAGACTGAGTCACAAAGTCTGGCACCATCAGTGAGAGTGTGAGGTAGTGTATCCACAAAATTAATCAAGTCATAACTGGATTGTTTCTATACTACCCATGAGCTAGTAAGTGCCACACCTAAATGGAGTTTTATATGCCCGGATCAGACTTTTATTCACTGGCTAATGAAGGAATGATTTTAAATATCACCTTATTTTATGCCTCTAAAAGTCAACAGTGTAGTGGTATCACTATCCCTGTCTGTTGTTAGGTGCTGTCCAGTTGGCATGCAACTCATTGAGACTGTGTACAATAGGCTAAACAGTATTGTCAGTGCTTCTCTGCTATTCATAGAGTTTTTGATGGCTGTCTTTTGGAAGTAGGTTGCCAGGTCCTTCTCCCACGCCTACAGCATTTGGGGTTCCCAGGTGGTCTCCCATCCAAGTACTAAGCAGGCCCAACCCTGATTACCTTCTGAGATCTGATGGGATTGGATGCCACAGTGGTGGGGCTGTAGGCATCCCTGTCTAGAGAGTGTATTTAGTTGAACAATTAATTATGTAACTATGTAATTACTTTATATAAAATCAATGATAGTTAGAAAGCGCTGATAAGTATTAATCAGAGTTTTAGTATCAAGTATTTAGTATTTTATTATTAAGCATTAATTGGAGTTTTATTATTATTAAGAATTAAATTTAGCCAGGCATGGTGGTGCATGCCTGTAATCCCAGCAACTCAGGAGACTGAGGCAGGATGATTCTGAATTTGAGGTCAGAGGCAGCCTATAAAATTGTGTAATTTAGCAAGACCCTAGCTTAAGATAAAAAATGAAAAAGAGACTGCACCTCAGTGATGGAGCACTTGCGAAAGTAATGTGCAAGCCTCTGGCTTCAACTCCCAGGTACTACCAAAAAAAACAAAGAACTCAATTTAAGATATTAATTGAATTTATTGACTAAAGATAAAAATTATCATGACTTAGGATGAACCATGTGAAAACTTGACTTTCAGAAACAGCAATTTCATATGCTTCACCATCAATATTGAGTAAATTCTTTGCCTTATTAAGATGAGTATTGGACGAAAGAAATATAAAGGAGAATAGGAAAATTAAAGGCATGTAAGAAAATAATAAAATATATTAAAATTTTATGTCCAAAGACTGTTTCTCTGGGATCAATACCCACTTATATTGAAGGTCTGTTGCCTGGTTTTCTTCCACACTTTATTTTCCCCCAACTTCTCAACAACACTTCATGCATAGAAGTAGAACATGGCTTGTGAATGACAATGTTGGCATTTGATGAAATATTCTGTGTGTTTAGGATTGTGTTTCCTTGAAATTACCCTCTCTCTGTGCATGTGTGTATGTTTTACTTCTCATGCATAATTATTTTAAGGAAGAATTAATATAAAATGTAACCTTTATATTGCAATTCAAATTTTTTCCACCACAGTATGCACAATGAAGACACTCTTTGCTTAGTCTTCATGCCTGATTCAGTCTCCATCAATATTTGAGGGCACAAGGTTCCTGGCAACATTTCAGTTTTGGAAAGATGCCTGTCAGATTCTGTTCATTAGTTTGGAGATCAATTATGGTAGATGATTTCAAAATGCACTATTGGAAGTTATAATAATTGATTTTCTTTCTGTTGTAGTTATACAAGTATTGTTGTTGTTGTTAGGTGCCGTCGAGTCGAGTCCGACTCATAGCAACCCTATGTACAGCAGATCGAAACACTTGCCGATTCTGTGCCAGGCAAACCATTTTATTTATGTTTAAGCCCATTGTTGTAGACACTGTGTCAATCCATCTGGTGGAGGGTCTTCCTCTTTTGCGTTGACCTGCCACTCTTCCAAACATGATGTCCTTTTCCAGGGATTGGTATAGTGCAATAATTTAATATCCAATATTTGTCATTGCATGTTTGACTAAATACCAGCAAAATTACAAAATAAGAAATCACATAGACTTTCCTTATTTCTTTCATTGTACAGATTTGATATTTTTTTGCTTCCTTATTTTCCCATTCTAATAACAAAATAGCAAATAGTAAATTTTAATTGTTAAATGTCATATTATTTTCAAATAAAAGTGTATATTCATAATAATTCATTTTATTATTATAAAATCTATCACATATTAAGACTATTAAACAAGTCAAGTAAAAAGTAGCTAATAGTAAAATTAAATAATTATTTCTTAGCATCTAGTTAAATTGTTATTTTATACTTTGGCAGTGATTTGAACTTATGTGTTTACTGATTTATATTTACTTTGATTATGTGCCAGAAATATTCACTTAACAGCATTACATCTTTCATTTGTTCTTTGTGTAAAGTCCAGAATCATTCAACATTGTATACAAAGCCATACAAAGTTTTCTGCATCTTGCTTCCTGTTTTACTTTATTTCTATGCTGCCTCCTGTTTTCTATGACATATTTCTGCCATATACATTTCCTTTTATTCTTTATACTTCCAGTTCTCTGTTTGCTGTGGCTGTATATACTCTTCCCTCTGCTTAGGACACACCACTCCATTCCTTGCCTTACATTACTTATTTGTCCATTTTCCCCTTAGAAAGCAGTTCCTTCAGCCGGGTGTGGTGGCGCATGCTTGTAATCCCAGTGGCTCGTGAGGCAGAGGCAGGAGGATCGCAAGTTTGAGACCAGAGGCAGTCTGTGTAATTTAGCGAGACCCTGTCTCAAAAACTAAAACAAACAAACAAAAGGACTGGGGGGCATAGCTCAGTGGTCCAGCGCTTGCAGAGCATGTAGGCACAAGGCCTTGGGTTCAACCCCCAGTACTGCAAAACAAAACAAAACAAAACAAACAAACAAAACAATAAACAATCAGTTCCTTCAAAAAGTCTTCCCTTTTCTCTCATCTGAGTAAGGTGGCCCTTGTATGTGTCCACTTAGGACTTAGGCTTCCCCTTGCTGTCAGTTACAACTCTACAGGCAATTATTATTTTGCTAAATTCTATCAGACCAAGTGCCCTATAAATACATTTATTGCATTCTTTAGGACTAGCATGGGGTCTGGTAAATTGTGTGACTGTAAGTTCTTGATAAAAGAATAATTTCATTCACTTTACATAAAAATGTGAGACTGGTAAAGGCCTTAAGCTATTGGCTGCTTTGACCATTTAGTCATGCTTATGAACTTGAATTAGACCAAAAGTTATTGTTTGATAAAGTTATAGTTTAAATGCTTCATATCCTATTTTCTGAGTATACAGATATTTTTATGCAAAATTGAGACAGTTTACTTCATCGAATCACTTAAATTTTACATAAATTATTCCTTGGTAAATTAGCTTATTAGTGAGTAATACAAAGCAGGTATTATTTTGAGGATTATCTCCATATTCATTGAGTTTTCCTGATACAAGCTCTTTAGTTACCAATATAATTGTTTTCAGCATTTTCTTCAACTTGCTTTTATTTTCATAGTTCTATATATCACATTATGGTTGCATCAGTGGTAAATACTGTAGGAATGACAGTCACTGTACATTCATATATAATGCTTATTTCATATTGAGTTCAAAAAAGCCTATGGAAAATTTCTATCCTCATGTTTGTAGAGAGTTAGTACATAATTGGTTCAAAGGGATCTTCCTATAAAGAACACTTTGAGGGACTGTGTGTCCGTGTGTCCGTGTGTGTGTGTGTGTGTGTGTGTGTGTGTCTGTATATTTGTGTACACTTTCCTTATTTTTAAAATGGAGGGCAGTGTTTTTCTCAAAGAGTTGATGGCAGGAAATAGAATGTGGCCTTGTTTTGCTTATCTGAGGGAGGAGGGCTTGCATCAGTATGGTCTCATGATGTTGCTAATACTGAGTTATTACTGAATAAAGGATAAGTGTAAATAAAATATACATGATCCTGAATACTTGATCCTTATTAATATATCAATAAATCCTTTAATTTTGTTGATGCTAGATGAACATATGACTCAGACATAAATAATCACCAAAGCTAATTTTGGAGGGACAAAATGGAATCATATATCCCATTTGCTTTGGTGCATCGATTAGAAAGCCAGATGTTAAGAACAGATGTCAATGAGTTATTTTTCATACACCATGGTTTACAGTTATGAATACGCCATTTATCACCTCAGATGGGAACAGTTAATTTGACAGTGAGTATTTTGGTTAGTAGCCAACTTCAGCATGAGTCCTTCGTTTTTGAAATCTGATGTGCAGAGATGTGATAAAAAGACTTAACAATGGAAGCACTGTTAACTTGTTTTTTGTGCCTTGGAGTTTACCAACATACATAATGCAATGGAAATGAATGTTCCCTCTTATGGTGAATGCGCATAAGTTGAGGACTGGCAAAGAAATAATGTAAATGTTATGACTAAAATATAGAATAGTTAATCCAATTGTAAATGCCAAATAACCAAAAGTCAGACTCTTGTACTGATGTGAAACATAGTAACTTTCGCTTATTGGGTGTATATGATTATAACAAAAATGGTTATTAAAAATATTTCTGGAAATGTTTGTACTTTGTATGTTTTTAGAGTTGATTTCAAAAGTTTGCCTAAGGAATAATTTTGATATGCAGTAAATACCATATTTCAAATTGTCTATTAGCAATGTTGATATAATAAATACTTAAAAGCAGTCATTTACCTTAGTTGTTGTTAGGTACCATCAAGTTGGTGTCCCACTCATAGCAACCCTACATACAACAGGTAAAACACTATTGTTAGTGTTTATCTGTTATTCATAGGGTTTTCAATGGCTGATTGTTTTGGGGAAGTGGCCTGCCAGGTCCTTCTCAAAGGCCTATAGTAACTGTTGTTCCCAAGCAGTCTCCCAGCGGAGCACTAACCAGGCCAGACCCTGCTTAGCTTCTAAGATCTGATGAGGTCTGACGCCACTGATTATGGCTGCAGGCAGTTGTTGTTGGGGAACTTAAATTACACAATAATACTATTTAAAATATACATGAACAGTGTTAGAATATTAAATACTTTAGTATATATCTTTATATTTTATGTTGATATTGTGCAATAATCACTATTAATTTACTATTTCAGTATTTTAATTTTATTTCAGTATTTTAATTTTATTTCACTATTTTAATTTTATTATTCTCAAGGCTGATTTTGGAGGTGGGACTTGAAGGTTTCTATTTGTTCATTTTTTATGGTGCTGGGGATTGACCCCACAGCTTGTGCATGCTAGGCAAGTATTCTACTGAGTTACAACCCCAGGTCAACTTATTTTTTATAATTTTTAGTTTTTTGCTATTCTTGCTTCCTTTCTGTAACTACACTTCACTTTTTATTCAATTCTGAACTCAAGAAGTAATAGTTACTGTAATCTAGGGGTAGAAAATGGATCAAGTTCTGCCCAAGCAGATCTAATCATGTTATAAACAACATAAGCCTTTTTCAAGTCTTTGCATAAACTGATGACTTTGATAAGTGCAAAAAGAAATTGGTTTAAATGGTTTACCCTTAACCAGTTGTTGAATTAACCAAACCCTTTCATATTCTCTGTAAACATACTGATTAGAACATATAACATATTGAAATCCTTACGCTTCTGCTCTAACCAATTTATTATATGCTGAGAATGAGTCAGTACTGTGTTTACAAACCTCTGCATGAACTGTATCACTTGTATCAAAAGAATTTAATTGAATATTGGATAAATCAGTGAAAGATGAAAGTGAATGGGAAAAAATCATTTCTATAAAAACTAATTTGCATTGTTTGGAAGATTTGGATACAGGTTACAGTTTAGAATACAGGTTACAGATTTACATATAGGATACAGTTTGCAATAAAATTAGCTGAAAATTTACAAGATTGTTGACAGAGGGGATTATAAAGTATTAAGGGAAGAGATTACAAAGTGCTACAAGATTACTCTCTGATTTTTTTCATTATTTTGAATTTTTCTTTAAAGAAATCCAAAATACCAATAATAGATGGTGTACTTTGCCTATTGTAGTTGGTGCAAAACAAAATCAAAACAAAGATGAGAAGTGCAAAAAGTTGAACCATTCTTCAAGAAATGACTGTGTTTTCAGGATGGAGATTGAGCAACTATTTCAATATTTTAACTTAAAAAATATTTAAGTTATGACTGAATCATTTTTTAAAGATTTTCAGATCTCACTTCCTTTTCCAATATGATCTTATCAATTCCTGGTCTGAAATGTGCCATATACAAGGGATTTTGTAATTCCTAAATACTTATTATTAACTAACTAACTAGATATCTGTTGATAGACCCAGTGTCCTCATCAGAGTGATGGTTGTTCATAGAACCCCAGCAAAGATAATCAAAGGTTTCAGGTCCATCGTATGAAATCTGCTGGATGTCGAATCTGGATTACCATAGTAAACAAGGAGAAGGAGAAAGTTCTTTTGGTATGATGAAAACAGACCTAATAGTTTCTCACAGCATGTAGAAGTGGTATTTTACAGGGATTGGACCTACTATCCTGGTTCAGGGAAAGTCTTGCTATGCCTTGAACTTTCTATTGGCTATAGTGAGGCAGAAAATTTAGAGAACATGGGAAAAGGGAGAAGCCTCTCTCTCTGGAATCTGATGACATCTCTTGCTCACTAAAGACCAACAAGTTTAACTCATGAAATCTAGTCACAATCTCCACTGGTTATGAGTCAACAGTACCTAACTGACAAGATCGTAGTACATAAGTAGCTGACAAGATCAGTAAAGATTACCTACGTGGATATTGTCTTCCATGGGGCTTTCAAACAAGAGGGTTGGAAATAACAAATAGACTATGCTTCCTTAGGCCCTGAATGTTTATGACTTTGGAGTTTAACATTAGGAGCATCCCTCTCCACCCTCTTACTGATTCATCCTAAAATTAATTTTTGCGATTTTGCAACTGAGCCAAGGACCTGGCTTTCACTTGAAAGGAGATCCTGAGAAAGTGGAACTCTTCAGATAAAGGCTGTAAGAGCACAAGGCTGCAGCCCTCACTGCCAGTGTCAATAGGAGTGGAAGAAACAGACAATGACTAGGTGTTTCCAGAGTGGGATGCCATTCTCATACCTCAAAGAGAAGTCTGTGGATGTGCTGAGGAGTGAATGGACTTATAGTAATTATTTCAGTGGGAACTCTCTCTCTCTCTCTCTGTTTTTTTTTTTTGTGTGTGTGTGTGGTAAATATATAATATATCATATATAGAGACAGTGATTGTGCTGTATTCCCCTAAGTTCCTGTGTTACAAATTTAATTTCCAATGGGGTGTGTTGAAGATAGGACCTGTAGGAGGTGATTGTGGATTGATGCTGTTATCACAGGTATAGGTTCATTCTCAAGAGACTGGTGTCCTTTTAAACGATGAATTTTCTCCCATCTTACTCTCTTGGCCATGTGATACCTTCTGCTATGTTATGATGCAGCAAGAAGCCCCTCACAAGATGCGGCTCCTCAGTCTTAGACTTCTCAGCCTCCAGAAACTTCAGCCAAATAAATTTCTGTTCATTATAAATTATCCAGTGTTGGATAGGGCTGGGATTTAGCTCAGCTGGTAGAGCACTGCTATTCAGTCTCTGAGGTCCTGGATTCAATTCCCAGCACTGCAAAAATGGAAGAAGGACGTGGCAATCCACTTGTGAGGCAATCCCAAAACAATCAGCCATTGAAAACCATGTAAGGGTCGCTGTGACCTAACAACAACAACAAGTGTTGGATATTCCATTATAATAGCATAAAAGGGAATAAGACATTGCTATATAAATAGTTTCTTTCTAATCTTTTTCACTGTAAAGGGCTATGAAAATATTTGTTAAAATAAAACATTACAAGTATTTTCATATTTTTATACCTTTTCAATATGAAACCTAAATGCAAACACAGACATACTTTATAGCAATTCTTGCTGACTCTCCTACAACGCCTAATGTTTAATTATGGAACTCAAACTTCTCTTTTGGTCTTTCTAGTACTTGGATATATGTCAGAGAAATGTTTATTTTGAACATAACTATTAATGACAATTGCTGGAGGGCTTAAAAGTGCTGAATATTTTACTAATTTATATTTGGCCCTCTTAAATATTGCATAATTTTATTTTATAATCCAGATAAATATGATCCTCCAAGGGAAAACATATACTTTAAAATGTAATAACTATCAGTTCTTAGGTTTTGTTTTTTCATCTGCAGTCCTGCAAAACACATTCCATTTCTATTCACAATTTAATTTCTTAAAGTTGTCTTAAGAATTTTATCTGCATGAAATTTTTAGTAACTATAAAGTAACTGGAAAATTCTCCCAAGATATTATGATTAAATTACCAGGAAAAATTTTACATGCTTGGCATTTCAGATTGATTTGAACAAGCCTCCAAAATCTTCTTTGTCATCAAATCACCACTGAGAAAGAGCAGCTAGATATCTTAGTGCTTTTGCTTTGCTGACAGAAAAATTGAGATTGGTCATATCTCTGTGCACAGCTAAGGAAGCCACAATGACTGAGTTAACCCAGACTCAGAAATGGGGATGTTCTTTGGAGGGGTTGTTTATTGTTTTCAGAATTTTCTGTTTGTCTAATTTTATCAAAATATTCAAATTGTAGATGCAAATGAAACCTGAGTTCATGGGGTGGGTTCAGATTTTCATGCAGTAAAGTCCTGGTGACTTCTGTGTGCCTCAGTTTTCCATAGAATCTTGAAATTTTATGAGAGTTACGCATGACTATTGAGCAGATTTTTGGTGAGCGAGTGAATTAAAGATCAAATATGCTTCCTTTGGTTCATGGCATTAAATTATTATATGACCTCAGAGAAACTACCTAGGTTTATTCAGTCTACATTTGACAAGAAAATGATCTCTTTAGAGGGTGTATGCCTCTTCTTTTGAATTATTTTTGTTACTTAACTAGAGGCTTATAGGCTTATAGATTCAATTACAATCTTAACTGGAAATCTAGCCTATTAGGTGTTTTATGTTCTAGGCACTTAGAATATTTTAAGATTTCAATAAGCTTAACAATGTATACAATGCAACCAAGAGAGTTTACAAGCCAGAGTATACATAACAGTCAGAGAAACTGGGCATGTTTATTGTTGATAAATCTATTTGGGAGGGGCATGCTTCAAATATCTGAAGGGCTGACATTTAAAGTGAAGAGTAGACCCTTGACAGCTACAAAAGTCTAAGCAAGTAGAAATAAAAGGAACTATATAGGAAAATAGATGTCAATTGAAAATGATTTACAAAGTTGAATTGATCTAAAAATCAAACAAGATACTCTGCAAGATTGTGATTTACTTCTCTTTAGTGTCTGAAAGTATACTCATGCGATTTCCATTCTTTATTTTTGTTACAGTGTCTTATGGCCCCAAATGTGATCTTGATGAAGATTTCATATGAATTTGGAAAGAATGTAAAGTCTTCTCTTAATGGGTGGACTATTCTGTGAAAGGCAGTTAGGCTAAGTGGATTGTGGCAATGTTCAGATCTGACAACCTTCCACCCTTCAGTATCGACCTTTCACAATCATATGATGCAACTGAAAATACCATGGCATGAGTCAGGCACACCTTCATCTTCAATGTGGCATCTTTGCTTTTCAACACTTTAAAGAGGTCTTTTGCCACATCTTTTCCCAATGTGATGCATTATTTGATTTCTTGACTGCTGCTTCCATGGGTGTCGATTGTAGAAACAAGTAAAGCAAAATCTTGAACAACCTCAGTCTTTTCACCATTTATCATGAAGTTACTTACTGACCCAGTTGTAAGGATTTTTGTTTTGTTGATGTTGAGGCACAATCCATACCGAAGGCTGTGTCCTTTGTTTTTCATAAGCAAATGTTTCAAATCCTCTTCAGTTTCAGCAAGCAAAGCTATGTCATCTGCAAATTGTTAATGAGTCTTCCTCCAATCCTGATGCCATGTTCTTCTTCATAACTTCCAGCCTCTCAGGTTATTTGCTCAGCATAGAGATTAAAGAGGTACAGTGAAAGGATACAGCCCTGACACACACCTTTCTCAGTTTTAAACCAGGCAATGTTTCCTTGTGTTGTTCGAATGCATGCCTCCTGGTCCATGTATAGATTCCTCATGAGTATAATTAGGTGCTCTAGTATTCCCATTCTTTTTAGTGTTATCCATAATTTGTTTGAACCACACAGTCGAATGCCTTTGCATAGTTGATAAAACATAGCCATCTTTCTGATATTCTCTGCTTTCAGCTAATATCCATCTGCTATCAACAATAATATCCTTAGTTTCATGCCCTTTTCTGAATCTGTCTTGATTACCTGATAGTTCCCTGTCTATAGACTGCTGCAGTTGCTTTTGAATGATCTTTAGCAAAATTTTGCTTGTATGTGATATTAATGAAATTGTTTGATAGTTTCCATACTTGGTTGGATCCCCTTTCTTGGAAATAGGCACAAATATGGATCTTTTCCAGTCAATTGGCCAGATAGGTATTTTCCAAATCTCTTAGCATAAACAAGTTAGCATCTCCAGTGCTGCATCTATTTGTTGGAACGCTTCTATTAGTATTCCATCAATTCCTGGAGACTTTGTTTTACCAGTTCCTTATCATATCTGTCATGGATGCCATATTTTCTGACTACTGAACCTTCTTCATTTCCAGTTTTTGCATTCCACTCACACAGTAATTATCAGTACATCCTGACTGCATGTTCAATCTATTTCAGATTAAAGGAGCTAGTAAATATCTTCCCTATCTTCATTTGTAGCCTTAGTGGTGGGTACAGAAATTTGAATCATAGTCATACTAACTTGACTTTTTTGTAGGCACATGGATATTATTCTATCATTGACAGCATTGTACTTCAGGACAGATCTTGAGATGTCTTTTTTGATGATGCATTTCTCTTTAATTTGTCATCCCCAACATAGTAGACCATATGATTATCTGATTCAAAATTGCCCATACCAGTCCATTTTAGCTCACTGATGCCTAGATTGTCAATGTTTATGCTCTCCATTTCCCTTTTGATGATTTAATTTTCCTAGATTTATAGTATGTGTATTCGATCTTTCAATTATTAAAGGATATTTACAGTTCCTCCTCATCTTGAATTGTGCCACATCAGCAAATGGAGGACCCTGGGGCTTTACTCCATTTCCATCATTAAGGTCAAGTCTATTTTGAGGAGGCAATTCTTCCCCAGTTGTTTTTTGAGTACTTTCCAACCTGGGGGGCTCGTTTACTGGCACTATATCTGATAGTGTTTCTCTGCTATTCATAGGGTTTCTAATGTCTAGTTGTTTTGGGAATGGGCTGCCAGGTCCTACCCTCTAGACTGTCTTATTCTGGAAGCTCAGCCGAAACCACCATGCATGACCCTGCTAGTATCTGTAATACTGCTTCAGCATCATAGCAACATTCAAGACCTCACAGTACAGCAAACTGACAGACATATGGGGGAATGGCGTTATGTATTATGTTAAATAAGCAATTTACAATAAGAGTAATATATATTTCTATTTGCTGACTTTGAGTCTTCACTTTGAATAAGAAGCAAGTAATATCTTGACTTTATAAAATGTCTAAGAGTTTATAGGTCTTTTATATTGATGTCTATCATCATAGTTTTAATTTTTACTTTCACAGTCCTCTGATAGAGACTACAAAGGCTTCGTTTTTCTCATTTTACAAGGATTTTCATATCTTGCCAAAACCTCACCAATAAGTAGCTGAGCCAGAACTTGAGCATGTGCCTTCTAACTCTGTGTTCCACATCCTACACTGCTTCAAAGGCTTTCATGAACTTCTAGCTATATTCATGTTGCAGTCTAATTAGTTCCTCGTTTTCTTTGGGAGAGCACAATGAAAACGTGCACTACCAGTTCTTTTCCTTGTCATGTGTTAGTATCACACTTTCCATGCCAAACTGTGGGTTAGTCATGTTTGTTTTTTCTTGTTGAAATTACCTTAATAATCTCAGTGTTCACAAAATAATAATAGTAATTACATGGAAGATGTAACTCAGCATTTCTGTTCATAACACCTAGGAAAATCAGGGTGAATCATTTGAAGGACACTGAATTACTGCATGATCGTCTCAATTCTCATTTTATTTTAAACTTGAACAGTAAAATTTATTTTAAACTTGAATCAGTAAAGATTCTACAAATGCTATATTAGAATTAGTGCATGGCTATGAGGTTTTATAATGATAACTTGTTTTCCAGGCTTATGTGATTGTCGCTAGTTTATAATATTCTATGTTTTATATCTGCTTTTGTTATCAAGTACTTTGAAACATTTATTATCATCAATATACAAGTTAATATCCAGCTATTGTGGATGGCCAACTTGGCATAGGAAGTAATTATTATATAGCATAAGAGAGAGGTTATTAAATTACAGAAGGACTCTTGATCCATTTATTTATTTGTAAACTTGTTTATCTATCAATTTTTATAATTTATACTGCTTTCTACTTTTTTTTTGAAGAGCAGGACGCTGTGCTACTGAAATTAAATTTACTAACTGACTCTGGATAATTTGTTTAATCTTTTGCTACGAGGAAAGCATGTTTCTGATCAAGGAGGACCTGCAAAAACAATCTGAGAAGAAAATAGGGCATGCATCTTTGTCTTAATTCTGTCAAATTGGTCACAATATTGTTACACTTGAAAGGAGCTGAGAAATCTATAGCATATGTCCCCAAATGTCACACTTAGCAAAGAACAATTCATATCTATTCCCTTTCCCAGAGGTTGGCATTTTTATTTACTTTAGTATCTTTGGCGTATCCATCTTCCCTAAATACAAGGCTAGAAAAGGGGAATTCGTAATTTTAAGAAGGAAAATACTCAGTTGTGCTTCCAGCTCTTCTGAAGAACACATTCTTTTTTCCAGCTGTATGAAATTTATATACTTTAATAGTACACAAATGTAGATTCATAGCTTTGAAAACAGATGAATACTGTTGAGGCATGCTATTCAAGGGTCAAAATTGCATGTTCTTGGGCAAGTCCTTTGCACTGACCAAATATTTACTTATATTTGCACATACCGTGACAAATTTTAAGAGAAAACAATTGAAAAAAAAACCCAATAATATCTGGTGGTGGTGTTTTAAAATTGATTGTTGGGAAGAGTTTTCAAAAATAATCTAAAGGATGTATGAATTCTCCTACCTTATGAAATAGCAGAACTCATAGGTTCCCTAGGGTTGTTGGGAAATACCCCAGGGATGCCACAGAGAGCAAGGAGGGAACCATGAGAGGAGGGTATGAGTGGCAGGGTTGTAGGGTTTCCACTTCCCCCCTAAACCTGAGTAGGAGTTCTTTATGATTTTTCATTTTGTAATTACAACAAGGGTTATGCTTTAAAATAGCAACACAATTTGAAGGCCATGAGTTCTTTTGCAGATATTTTGTATCAACTATGTTTCTAAAAAAACTGATGTTGAGATGTACTGCATCAGGAACATCATAAAAATAAATGTGATAATGTATTCATAGAGCTTTAGAGGTCTTTATGTTGTTATTAGGTGCCATCGAGTCAGGTCCAAAGCATACTGACCCTTATAGGGTTTTTAGTGGCTGCTTCAGAATTTTTTTCAGGAGTGGATTGCCACATTCTTCTCCCATTTTTGTGTTGCTGGAGATTGAACCCAAGTCCTAAGAAGATGCAGAGCAGTGCTCTTCCTACTGAGTTAAACCCCAGTCCAGAGCTCTTTATAGGGAATGAAAAATCAAGGAAAATGATAAGCCTGAGAGCTTATAAATGGAAAACTTAGATATGTGAAGATATAAGAACATTGGAACTTCTTTTCTGTAAGACTCTTGGTACAAATTCAATCAATCATTATTTTTGAAAATTGTTGTCCAAATGCTGCAGAAACCTAAATAGCCAATCATACCTGGTCTCTTCCTAACTGAAAGACTATTAGCCTCTAAATACTTAGAATAGTACCAAATTTTCCTTGTAAGTTACTAAAACTTGAAACAACTATTGAATTAAAAAGTGAAGATATTGCAACAATAATTTTAGTTCAATATTTATAACATCAAATAAGAAATGTTACTTGCCAATAGAAAAATTATATTGCAAAATTATAGACAAGGAGTCCATGAAAAGCCAATGAAGATCATTCTCCTTTGCTTTTTTTTGTATCAAAAATCCTTTTTATGCATTTTCAACCTTTAACCTTAAACTTTACTTGTCTGTGAAGACTGCCAAATTCTCATCAAGCCAACTGCATATAGATACAAGGGAAGTATAAATTATTATCATTAATAACCCATCCTGTTCTTCCTCCACCACATTTAAACTAATGGACCATATGTTGCCATTTTCTTTCAACTGTATCCAAGAACATTTCAGCACAAAAGAGGAGAGGAGGATATAAAATATCATATGACCACAACCTCACATTTATTTGCCAATTAAGGAAAGTAATGATAACTGTGATACTTTTCATATGTCTTGATGAAAGTAGTTCTTGATTAACATAGAATAATTACACTTTTGTTATTTAAGATTTCAAAGGAAAAAATATTTTTGAGACTATTTCAAGGATTTCTATAATTTAAAGATGTTATTATGGGCAAATGTAAACAAAACTTTTATAGTGTATATTACATAGTGTATTGGAGCTGATTGTTTTCTTATATTACTCTAATTGGCTAAGTTCATTTGTCTCTGAAAATCTGAAAATTTTATATGTGTTTTAAAGGTTTTGATAGCATTGGGGGAAGCCAGGTGGAATGAGAGGAAAATATTTTCAAGGTAGTAGGGAAAATAAAAGTAAAAGATTCATAGGAGTCCATTGTAGATCATTTTTAGGATGCAACAAGTAGAAAAAAACCTGGGGCATAGGTGTTGTCAAATAGAATAGAGCCTGTGGTAGGGCTTTGGACGTTTTAAAACTGTGGGCCTAGAGGGTGGGGCAGGGCAGATAGCCTCTTGAGGAATGTGGCAAACATAAAGGGGAAGATGAATGAGATGTGATAATTTGGGTCAGAAAAGTAGACTAGAGTACACAGTGACTCAGTCTGTTTGTGAATTCAAGCTCGGTTGGTCCTGGGCTAGCTACTTCATGAAATGTGTTCAGAGCACTCTTAGTGTTACTTTCAATGGAGAAGAAAGAGACTTTGCCAAAGTTGTAAGATGGCACTGAAGCACAGCAGTCTAGGGCCAGTCAGGCTATGGAAACATAAAACATGTCCTGATTACATTTCTGATAAATAATAGAAAGTCTGCAGCTGTACCACTGTGGCGTCTGGTCCTGTCAGGTCTCGGAAACTAAGTAGGGTCAGACCTGGTTAGTACTTGGATGGGAGGCCGCGTGGGAACACGAAGTGCTGTAGGCTTGGGAGATGGACCTGGCAAACCACTGCCAAAAATCAATCAGCCATTGAAAATCCTATGAATACCAGAGAAGTAATAACAATAGTGTTTCACCTGTTGTATGTAGGGTCGCTATGAGTCGGATACCCACTCAATGACATTTAACAATAATAGCAATACAAAGAAAAAGTATGATGAACTCTAAAACCTTAGAAACACATATGCCACTTAACTCATACTTAATGACTCATATTTCAACTTGATACCATCACTTAAGATGAACTATTTGACACCAAGTATGTGTCAGGCATATCTAGATCTTGTTGTTGTTTGGTACCATCAAGTCGAGTCATCTCTGTGCTAGGCAAGCACTCTGTCACTAAGCTACATCCCCAGCCCTATGTTTTAATGTTAAAAACTGCCAAAGAATGTTTAATAGAAATAAAAATCATTGCATACATGCTTAATTTTACATCAAATTTAACATGTCTGTGTTTGCATTTTAGGAATGGTTATTCCACTATTTCTAGTGAGTTCATTACAATTTAGGAACTTTAAGTATTCCACTTATGGCAGAGGACTACTACTTATATTCAGATTTCTTTAAGGAGAAAGGTTTTTTTCTCCAGTAAAAAAGGAAATGCAGAAATCTTAGCTTACAAAGAAAAACACCTCAAATTTAGCATAAAAGGTAAAGAAGGAATGTGATTGGGCTGAATAGGCTAAAATTTCAAGTTGGCTTTGTGTTTGGCACAGTCTTCTTTTCTCTGGTTCAGATTCCATCAATGATGCATGCACAGGGCATCAGAAATATGTGAAAGATGAAATATTAGAGATTGGAAAATAAATATAATCTAAGAGGTTTATTGACTTCCCTTGGAAATCTACTGATTTTCACTGACTGTAATATTTGGTGATATTTGACAACATTTACAAGTGGTTCTTTTCAAACTGCTTTTATTTAGGAATTAATGTTTCCTACTGTTTGTTTTGCTGTTATTTTCTAAAATTTAACTTGTGTTTTTAAATATTCTCATGTTTTCTTGGGCTGGGATTTAGCTCAGTTGGTAGAGCACAGCTCTGCAGTCTCTGAGGTCCCAAGTTCAATTCCCAGCACCACAAAAGTGGGAGAAGGATGTGGCAATCCACTCCTAAGGCAATCCCAAAACAGTCAGCCATTGAAAACCCTCTGAGGGTTGCTATGAGTTAGATACGACTCAATGGTACCTAACAACAACAACATGATTGCTCTCTACTTAATTAAGAGGTAGAAAATACCTTCCATTAGTTATTTTATCTCAGTTTCAATACATTACTTTTTGTAAAATAAACTTAAAAATTGACATACGGGTAAAATCTAGTGGCATGTAATAAAAAGGACTAGGAATGTATCTTAGTAGTAGATTGCTTGCCCAGCATGTACATAATCCTGAACTCAATCCCTAGCACTCCAAATCAAAAATAGACAAAAAACAACAAAAAAAGAAAAAGAAGCAAAGTTACATACAATGAAATAAAAAAATTAAAATTGGCATAAAATATGGTAATTTTATACATTTTGCACAAATGTGTTGATGAATTCTATTATCTTCAGATTCCTTCAGTGTTAAGTATTTATTTGACCAAGAACATGAAATCAGAGAAAATTATCCTAGAATATTTCTACTGCTAATGTGTAAGTACAGTCAGATATTTTGAAAAATGCTTGATCTTTGTATAGCTACATCTGCATACATCTTGAAATGAAGTTGAAAGCCAACATTGTAAAGTTAGATCACCTAGGTTCAAATTTAGACACTAAAAATTGCTAGCTTTGAAAACCTAATCTTCCAACCATCAGTGTCATAGAATATGGGTGAATAATAGTGCTATGATCAAACAGTTCATTGTAAATCTGTGCAAAAAACCAAGGTACATGAAAATTTATGAGCTCTCAATAAGTATTGGTTACTTTTTCTGTGTCTTCAATGTTTTAATTAAATTATGATTCAGGTCTTACCATTTTTATGGGTTGATTTTAAATACATCATGTATTGAGTTTTATTTACTTGCTGCTGGTAAATTTGTGTTATCTCCCACTTGCATGGCTGCATGCATTATTTCCCCTAACAGAAACAAAGCATACGCTCAACCCCGTACAAACGTATAGAGCATACCAGAGCAGTGAACTTACGTCTTTTCTCAATTCATAATCATGTCAATAAATACAGCAAGCAAGAATATGCAGTAGCATTTCTATTTGACCAGAGATACAGAGTTGCAAGGATCTGCCTGTGCTTAGGGAATGAATATGTGCCTGTGCATGTGTTTGTGTATAGCATCACATATGCAAATTAGAAGCATGTGTTGATACCAGTTATACATAAAACACATCTTGGTTTGTAACATCATGTAATTATCATTTTTAAAAGAAGAAAAGAATAATTCTGTGAACAAACAGTACACCACAGTCCAAAAGCCTCCATCCTACTTGAAAGCAATATATTGGAAGGACTTTTGTGAAGTGAACAACATGTCTGCTCTCATCACCACAGTTTTACAGAGGACATCAGGTGACATAACATGTAGTTATACTTTTTAATCCCCAGCACATCATATAACCTGTATGAAATAACTTATAGTTGTGATTGTAATCTAAACCCTTTCAAGAGTTTTAGAGGGCTACAAAATCAGATGTGGATTAGTACCACAAGCATATTGTATCTATATCTGATTTTGTAGCCCTCTAAAACTCCTTAAATGTCTACAGCCACACCACCCTAGCATCCGACCCCATCTGATCTAGGAAGCTAAGCAGGGTGTTAGTATGTGTATGGAAGACCACGTTGGAATACTGAGTGCTACAGACTTGGGAGAAGGATGTGGCAGCCCACTCCTCAAATAATCAGCCATCCAAAACCCTATGAATAACAGGAAATCACTGACACTAGGGCAGAGCATGGCACAGTGTCAGGGAGTGTTTCATCTGCTGTACATAGGGTCACTAGAGTCAGACCCGACTCCACTAGCACCCAACAACAATAACAAAACTCTTGGAAGGGTGTGGATTAGAATCAAGAATATACAATAAGAAACAAAAACCTATGAATTTTTAAGCAAACTTTTTATTAAGGGATATCAGAAATCCAGAAAAATACACCAATTCTACTGTCACAGAAAGATACAGTACCTTAGAGTACATCTGTGTTGCAAGTACTCAAGAAGCAGAATATCACTAGCTCCTTGGAAGCCTCCTTGGGGTTCCCTTCTAGTCACCATTCACCCCAAAGTATACACTGTCTGACCTCTCATGCTATAGATTGGTTTCACCCAAAGCAACTCTTAATTTAATTGCTGTACATTTGCTTATTATGATAAGAAAAGTTGTACTTAGGAATAAAGCAAAATCTTCATTAACTAAAACCAGTGTAATTCAACAGGTAGCTGACAGACCGGGAAGAACCAGATTATAGAGGTTGGAAGCAGTATAAAATATGCTGAATATATTTAACATATAACTGGAAGTATAGATGCTGTTCTTCATGAGCCTCTCTCCTGATAATAAAACCTCAGACCTGGGAATCTGGCCTCTTTGCCCCATTCACAGCTTTATTCGTGACCTGCTTTGACATTGGTGTGTGGGAGTTTGAAATAAGTGACTCAAATGCTTAGCTCCAGAAAGAGAAGATAGTCTTAAGGGGAATTGTGGAATCTGAATTGTTGCAGCAATTGTTGAAATCCTTTTTTGTGTGTGGGTTTAGCCTTTGTAAATAAAATAGTCACCTTCATTTTCTCCCAAGAAACTTGAATAGCCCTGCATAGGCATTGGTAAATGAGCCATGGAGAATGGGGATGGAATCAAATTGAGTGAAATAATTTCAGCTGCTGGGAACCCTTAATAGGCATGTAAATAAGAAGGGGTTTGTTGTGAAAGCGCTCTCTGAGGTGCGTGAACTCTTATCTCTTCATACTGGCTACATTTGGAGCAGTTTGTGTTTAATTTGAAACAGTCTCCTGATGGTTCACTTCAGTTCAAAACTGTGCTCAGTCTATTATTTTATTACTTTTAGCTTAGAACAAAAGAAAACATCTTGGAGTAACAGCCCTTTCAAGTTGGTGGGTTGCATAGAACACTTTGTATCATTTTTCAAAGTATCTTTACAATATTTGGACATGTAGCTAAAGGGTCAGAGAGATTGCATGTGATACATTTACTTGTATCAGAAGTTAAAAACAAACAAAAATATTGAAGGAGAACCATGCCTAAAACTTTTCTGTAATGCATGTAGAGTTTTTTTGCTAACAGGACCAGATCTTCTCTTTGTCTTTGTGATCTCTTACAGTGCTATTGCAAATGTATTCTTACATCTTGTTTGCTAGAAAATTAAGTGAAAATAGACCACTGATCTTTGCCTTCCAAGTTTCACAGCGTTATTTTTCTTTCTCCATTATCAGTCTTGTAGTAGACTTTTGAGTATTCATACCACAGGATTGTTTCCCTTTTTGAGACTTGGGATATGTAGGGCAAGACTGCTTTATATGTGATTAATGGAGAAGCATTTTAATTATGCAAGCAATTGTTAAGAGTGTTTTAGAATAAATGAAGTATATAAAATTGTTTGTGATTAAAATGTTTCAAAATCTATTTTAATAATTTATGCATAAATATAAATATTTAAGAAATCTCTATAATCTTTGAATGAAACTCCTTTTTTACAATTAACTATGCATGTAAGGAATCCTAACATTGTACTGATTTTCATGACCTGTTGATTGGATCATTATAGATTCCTTCAGAACAAACTATTATACTGTTTATTTTGTTTAGTTTGGTTTTACAGTACTACAGAGTTGAATCCAGGGCCTTGCACGTATGCTAGGCAAGTGCTCTACCCTGGAACAATTCCCTTAGGTTTTTTTGTTTGTTTATTTTATTTTATTTTTGTTTTGCTTTTGCTTTTTTCTTTTTGACACAGGGTCTCACTTAGTTGCAAAGGTTGCTTCTGACTTCAAACTCGTGATCCTCCTGTCTTAGCCTCCCAAGTTGCTGAGATTATAGGCAAACGCTATTGTACTCAGTTGTTTTAGTGATTTTTAAATGTGGTGGAATTTAGCCTCAATTTGACAAAATTTATTATTTCTTTTTTATTCCCCACTCTGCCTTGGACTTTGCTAGTTGCTATGAAAGATGCAAGGGAAAAAACTTATTAAGTACTTGAATCAAATCAAATATAATCAAATGGCATAAATAAATTAACAAAACAAAATGAGGTGATCCTATTTCTGGACTAATTATTTTGGTTTTGAACAACATCATCCAATCACAGTCCATGAGCAATAGGAGTATTCACATCAAGGAAAGGTGGCCTGGGAAACATAACATACTTTTTGCGAAGAGGAAAAAGGGTTCCAACACTGAATGAGAGGCACCTGTTTTGGTGTGATTTGTGTCCTTTTTTAAGTGTCAGAAAGTCCTAATGAATTATTTTCACAACAATGACTACATAGAAAAGTGCAACACTTTATCTGTAGCTTCTCAGCAGTGAATAAATACTCGCCCCAGTAGAATTTGGTACTTCGCTTCTGACCAGAAAATGAGCAAAATTAACATGTCTGAATATTTGAATTCCTTTTTGTTCTCATCAAAATACAGATTCTCCAAACTATACTAGAAACAAATTACCAAACCCATAGTGCTTTAGAATTAGATAACTGGTCCTGTAGTGATGATGTCTCAACAGGATATTCAATTGTTGTTGTTGTTGTTGTTGTTAAGTGCTGTGGAGTCGGCATCCGACTCATAGCATCCCTCATAGGGTTTCCAATGGCTGACAGTTTCGGGATTGCCTTGGGAGTGGATTGCCAGGTCCTTCTCCCATTTTTGCGGTGCTGGGAATTGAACTCAGGACCTCAGAGACTGCAGTGCAGTGCTCTACCAACTGAGCTAAATCCAAGCTAAAATCAGGAACTAGTAAAGACATTTTCTTTCTTTATTTTTTCGTAACAGGGTAGGCAAAATCAGTCTGATCTGGCTTCTTGCCTATTTTTGTGAAAACAGTCACCCTATTCATTTATGTATTTACTAAGATTTTTTTCAGGCTAAGACTACGGCAGAGTAGCTTCAATAAAGGCCATATGGTATACAAAGCCTAAAATATTTACCATACCATGCAGTCCTTTAGAGAAGAAGTTTTCCAGTTTGTGTTTTAGAAAAGAATTCTCTTCATCTTTTATCACATGGGTCATGCTTAAGCATTGTACCTGATTCACTCTATTTTCATTTTTTATTGAGTACTTAAACATAAATAAATCTGTAATAGTAAATCATGACTGTCTACATTTAATCATCATCTAGTATTGGGGTTGGGGTTTAGCTCATTTGGTAGAATACTTCTCTGGACTCTCTGAGGCCCTAAGTTTGATCCTCAGCACTGCAAAAAATAGGAGAAAGATATGGCAGCCCACTTCCCAGACAATCCTGAAACAATTAGCGATTGAAAACTTTTATGAATAGCAGAGAAGCACTGACATAGTGCCGGGCGTGGCACAGTATTGATGAGTGTCTTATTTTGTGGTACATAGGATTGCTATGAGTTGGACCTGACTCAAGGGCACCTAACAACCACAAAATATACAAATCTAATATGGTAGGTATTTCTATTTTGTTGATAAAATACTGAGGCACTGAAAAATTAGCTAATTTCCCCAATGCATCACAACTAAAATGTAGGAGAGTCTATGCTAAATATATCCTATGATATTATAGACTTTTATTTAAAAAAAATTTTTTTAGTCTATTCTTGGGAAAACTTACTCTAGGGTGGTTGCCACATTGTGGATCTCTATTTCTAAAAGGGTATTTTTATTTTCTCCCATTAGACAAGACCACAGAAAAATCTTAATATGGCAGGTATATCAAGGAGAAGGAAGCTGGGTTCTGTGGTGCACATCTGTAGTCTCAGCAACTGCTGGAGGCTAAGGCAAGAAGACTGCAAGTTTGAGGCTAGAGGCAACCTACACAACTTAGTGAGACCCTGTCTGAAAATAAGAAGAATAAAAAATGAGGGGGCTAGGGATTCAGCACAGTAGTAAAACACTTGGCTAACATGCACAAGGCCTGAGGTTTGACCCCCTAGTTCTGCAAAAAGAAGGGTAAATAAATAAATAGAAGAAAAAGTTGGAAAGCATTTCAACTTCTTTTCAGCCTAAAGACTGATTAAATTGGTATCATATTTTATGTTGGAAGGAATGAGCATTGTTTTAAAAAATATTGCTTGTGGTCTGGCTTGCTGTAAGATCATTTCCTCGGAGCCCCATATCATCAGCACCATTATGTTAAAGTGAAGGATAGTTTAAACAAAGCAGGGCCATCTGCTTATCACATGTTGCTGTATTTAGGTGCCAAAGACTTGGATCTAACTCAGGTCGGACTTTATAGGGACCCTGTGTACAGTAGAATGAAACACTCCCCGATACTGTGCCATGCCTGGCACTATGTCAGTGCTTCTCTGCTATTCATAGAGTTTTCAATAGCTGATTGTTTTGGAATTTTTTGGGGGAGTGGGCTGCCATGTTCTTCTCCCATTTTTTGCAGTGCTGGGGATCAAACCCAGGGCCTCAGAGTACAGAACAGCACTCTATGAACTGAACTTAAACCCCAACCCCTTAGGACAACAGAAAGTAGAGAGATGCACACCTGTGCTATGTCTTGGCAAATTTTGAATGTAGGAGGAAAATAGAAGAACCAGAAATGCAAATATGACCATGCGATAATTCTTGTTATTGTTAGGTGCCCTCAAGTTGGTGTCCAACTCATAGCAACCCTAGGTACAACAGACAAAACTCTATTGTCCTGCTTCTCTGCTATTCATAGGGATTTCAATAGCTGATTATTTATTGGAAATAGGTTGCCATGTCCTTCTCCCAAGTCTACAGCAGCTGATGTTCCCAGTTGGTCTCTCATCCAAGTACTACCCAGTCTCAGTCCTGACAGGATCTGATGCCATAGTGGTACAGCTTCAGGCTATGTGATAAGTAGAAAATCTATAATAATGATATTTTTCTTGCTTTTCCCTTTATAGAACTTTTTTTTTTTTTTTTTTTTTTTTTTTTTTTTTTTTTGTGGTACTGAGAGATTCAACCCATGTCCTTCCACATACTTTATTTAGCAGGCTGCCTTTGACCTCCAACCTGTGATGCTCCTGACTCTGTTTCCTGAGTCTCTGAGATAATAGACCTGCACCACCACACTTGGCTCTCTTCAGTCTTAATAATAATAAAGTTTAAGTAAGTAAAGTGGAAGTAAATGATATAATTGCAAGATAGCATTAAGAACAATGTAAATGTTATATTCACTCTAGGGGCAATAGAGCTAGTAAATGGAACTACTCAAGAGCTAAATGAGCTAGAAAAATTATATATTTAACTTTTGTCATCATATAGCTGTCTGGTTAAAACTGCTTTGTAATTAAGCAGAGAAGTATGCAAAGGAAGCTAGACATTCTATCTGGACAATATCTGTTTACTTGCAAGCAAATAAAAAAAATTGCATAGAACATTGTGGAGAGTCCTATTTCTCAGTGCACAGCACCTATATTTATAGAAACCTGAGGATCCCTTTTCTTTCTATGGCTTATCAAAAGCATCGCTTGGATACTATTCATCAATATTTTAAATATTTTTTTCTTCTAAATTTCCTAAGTTTTGGAAATTGTTAACAGAGTATATTATGTTCAACATTTAAATGGTAATTTTGAATCTAAATTATAAAAGTTTGTAACTAGAGCCAAATAAAAATGCAACAAAAACAAAAAATAAAACTACACCAACAGCTAGTTCTCTATAGAATTATTATGCTTCTTATTTATGTTTTTGGCGGGCACAAATAAAAAGGAGGCAGAGGCAGGAGGATCACAATCTTGAGGCCAGAGGTAGTCTGTGTAACTTGGGGAGACCCTGTCTCAAAATAATAATAATAAAAAAATTGGACTGGGATGTAGTTCAGTGATAGAGAGCTTGCAAAGCATGTATGAGGCTTTTGGTTCAACCACACATATCACAATAAATAAATAATAAAATATTTCCCCCTTTTATTGGTAAATGTTGGTAGAGTACAGAGTAAAACAGCATTTATTTTTTCCATTATGCAACTATTACATCACTTTGGTTATACTTTTATCAACTTATAAGTTTTAGGTACATTTTGACTAATATGTAGTAAAACTCATATGTATATTTGGGTTATGTTCCCCTGTTTTTCCCATGTACTCATGAAGTTGCATCATTTACATTGAGATTATCCTGTTCCCCTTTATCTCTCTACATTGTTTCTCCCCATCCTATCTTCTGCAATCTTTACTTCCCTTTGCTAGTTCCCTTCCTCCTTCTTTTTACTCTTTATGTTGTCCCTGCTTCACTAAGTTTAATTGTGTATTTTTTATACATCAACTTATGTATAGGGTTTTTTCTTTCCTTTAAGTATGATTCAGTTACCACGTATGAATGAGAACATATGGTATTTCTCTTTTCGAGCTTGTGTTCATTTGCTTAAGATGATATTTTCCAGTTCCATCTATTTTACTGCAAATGACATTATTTCATTCTTCTATTGCTGAGTAATATTCCATTTTGTATATGTACCATAATTTTTTATCCCTTATTCTATTGATGGACATCTTGGTGGGCTCCATATCCTTGCTATTGTCAAGAGTGCTGCATTGAATATGGAGATGCAGTTGTCTTTGTGGTAAGATGATTTGTCTCCCTTTGTGTATATTCCCAGTATAGCTGAGTTGTTTAACAGTTCTATTTTTAGTTTTCTAAGATATTTCCATATTGATTTCCAAAGTGGTTGGACCAATTTATAGTTACACCAAAAGTGTAAGAGGGTTCCTTTTCCTCCACATCCTTACCAGCACTTATTATTATTTGTTTTGTTGATCTTGGCCATTCTTACTGGAGTTAGAAGGAATGTTAAAGTTGTTCTGATTTGCATTTCCCCAATGGTTACAGATATTGAGCATTTTTTCATGTGCTTCTTAGTCTTATGAACTTCTTCATTTGAGAACTATCTCTTCAGTTCCTTTGCCCACTTCTATATGGGGTTACCTGTTGTCTTGGGATTTTGCTTTCTTATGTTCTTTGTAAATTCTAGAAATTTGTTCTCTATCGGATGTGTAAGATGCAAAGATTTTCTCCCATTCAGTGGGCTCTTTCTTAACTCTGTTGATTATTTCCTTTGCTGTACAGAAGCCTTTTAGTTTGACATAGTCCCATTTGTCAATTATTGGTACAAATTCTTAAGCAATTGAGTCTCATTAAGGAAATGCTTTCCTATGTCTATGTATTGGAGTGTGTTTCCTACCTTTTCTTCTTGTAGTCCCCCCGCAACCCAGTACTGGGGATCGAACCTAGAGCCTTGCACTTGCATGCTTTGCAAGTGCTGGACCACTGAGCTGCACTCCCAGCACATTTTGTTTTTTACTTTTTGAGACAGGGTCTCACTAAATTATGCAGACTGCCTCTGGTCTTGAACTTGCGATCCTCCTGCCTCCTCCTCCTGAGCTTCTGTCTTCTAGTAGTTTTAAGATTTCTGCTTTTATGTTAAGGCCTTTTATCCATTTTGAGTTAATTCTCATGCAAATTAAGAAGTACAGGCCTGTTTTCATTTTTCTCCAGATGGATGTACAAGTTTCCCAGCACCATTTATTGAAGAGGCTATCTTTTCTCCATTTTGTGTCCCTAGTTCCTTTGTCAAAGATCAGGTGGATATAGTTGCATGGGTGTATCTCTGGGTCTTCAGTTTTATTTCATTGATCTTCAGGGCTATTTTTGTGCAAGTATCAAGCTTTTTTAACACTATAACTGTGTAGTATAGTTTAAAGTCAAGAATTGTGATCCTACCATGCACTGGTTTTGCAGCTTAAGATTGTTTTGGCTAAATGTGGTCTTTTCTGTTTCCATATGAATTTTTTGATTAGTTTTTCTATTTCTGAAAAGTCTGTCATTGAGATTTTAATGGGAATTTCATTAAATCTATAAATCACTTTTGGTAGTATACCCATTTTCACAATATTGATTCTCACATTCCATGAGTAGGGGAGGGCCTTCCACCTTCTAGTATCCTCTGTGATTTCTTTCTTAAATGTTTTGAAGTTTTCCTTGTATAGATCTTTAAAGCAGAAATAAAAAAAATTCTGCAATCAAGTGAGGATTAGATCACTTCCCACCAAAATTTATGGGATACACCAAAGGCAGTTCTAAGCAGAAATTTCATAGCCATGATTACCTTCATCAACAAGTTAGATAAGGCCCAAGTAAATAATGATGCATCTCAAGGCATTAGAAAGCCAACAACAAACCAGTCCCAAAGGAATACTCACACAGAAATGATCAAGACCAAAGCAGAGATATCCCAATTAGAATCTAAAAAGATAATTCAAAAAATTAGACTAACAGTTGGTTCTTTGGAAAGATTAATAAAATAGATGCTCCCCTAGCCATTCTCACCAAAAGAAAGAAATAAAAGGCCAAAATTGAAAAAATTAGTGATGAGAATGATACCGTAACCACCAATATCAGCAAAATCCAGAAAATTATCAGATAATACTTTGAGAGATTGTACTCTCCCAAAAATGAAAATACAGAAGAAGCAGATGAATTTATTAACATATACAATTTACCAAAGTTAAGGTTGGTAGACATATGCAATCTAAACAGACCCATTACATACGTGGAAATAGAGAAGGTATAAAAAGCCTCCCAACAAAGAAGAGCACAGCCCTGACAGGTTCACAGCAGAATTCTATCAAACCTCCAAAGAAGAATTAATTCCTGATCTCCTCAAAGTATTTCAAAAAGTAGGAAAGGAAAGAACACTCCCAAACTCATTCTATGAAACCTGATATCACAACCGGGCAAGGACACTTTTAAGAGAAAGAACTGTAGACCAATTTCCCTGATGAACAACAAATTCTGGCTAACTGGATGCAGGAACACATAAAAAAATTATACACTATGGTCAAGTGGACTTCATTGGACAGATGCAAGGCTGGTTTAACATGTCAAGAAACTTGCAAACAGAAATCACATGATCATCTTAATTGATGCTGAGAAGGCCTTTGACAAAGTACAACACCCTTTCATGATAAAAATCCCTGGAGAAGATAGGCATAATAGGGAAATGCTTCAACATCATAAAGACAATTTATGACAGACCTACAGCCAATATCATATTAAATGTTGAAAAATTGAAACCGTTTTCTCTAAGATCAGGAACAAGACAAGGATGCCCACACTCTCCTTTCTTATTCAATATTGTGATTGAAGTCTTAGCCAGACCAATCAGGCAAGAGAAATCAATCAAATGGCTATACATAGGCAAGGAAGAGGTCAAATTATCCTTATTTGCAGGTGACACGATCCTTTACCTAAGTACCCCCCAAACTCCTCTAGAACACTCTTAGACCTAAGTAACTTTTTCAGCAAAGTAACAGGATACAAAATTAACACTACAAAATCAGTAGCTTTCCTTTACACCAATTGTGAATAGGAAGAGAAGGAAATTAAGAAAACAATCCCTTTCATGATAGCCCACCAAAATCTTCAGTACTTAGGAATCAATCTAACCAAAGACCCTGAATAAAATAAATCTATTAATACTGCATCAAAATACCTCATATTTAATAGCGTTGTAATTATACACAAAGTGGCATTTCAGGATTAAAGGATTAAAACATTGAAATAGAAATTGCTCATCTCATATTTGACTTTCTTTTTCATTATAATGAACACTGTAAGAAATATTAAGCTATAGGATAAGAGCATCAGAGAGTAACTCAACAATCTAGATGTAATGTTATGAGTAAATGTGTAAAGAGAATGCCAAAGACTACTAAGAATATAGCAGTGATGGAAAGTCAAAAACCCTGGCTTCATGGAGTTAATACTGAGGCATACGTAGGATGTCCTTAGGATGCCTAAGCAGTTTTGTAAATGGAGGAATCATATTCAGGATTTAGAATTAGGGACAAGACCTTTGGCATTATCTCAGTTGAAAAATTTCATTGCCTGGCACCTGCCTGATACGTGACTTTATAAAATACGGAAAATTTCTCAAATGAAACAGCTGTATCTTAAGCAGAAAGGAAAATTTTAAGACAAAATAGTTATAAACAATAGCTTATAAGACATTTTTTATTATTGTTTGTTGTTGTTAGGTGCCATCAAGTTGTGCCCAAATCACATTGACCTTCATAGGTGATTAAACTACCCACTTATTGAGTATCCTCATCCACTTAATATAGCATTTTAATTGAAACATTAGTCTTTTACTTTAAAACCACTTTTCCTTCAAATGTTTAAGTCTCTCCTTAATGTCCTTTTAGTATACACAAACACCCTCACAAATGTAGGTATGTGGAAAAACATATACATGTATTTTACATATAAATCTATTTTAAATACTTATTTGTTCTGCATTTTCTCAGAAACTTTCAGATATGCCCTACTATTATTTTGCTTATTTTTCAAGTTACTTATTTGTATTTCCTTCTACTCTCAGTCTGCTAGGTCCCAACATCAATTTACTTAGATGCACTATCCTATATTATATAAAAGAATTTTAGATGAATTATATTCTTACCTCATATATAAAAATTCAAGTAATTCCTTTGCTTTTATGTTTTATCCTTAGAATTATTGTTGTTAGGTGTCATCAAGTTGTGTCTGACTCACAGTGACCCCATGTACAACAGAAAGAAACACTACTCACCTTGTGCCATGCCCAACACTGTCAGTGCATCTCTGCTATTCATAGGATTTTCAGTGGCTGACCATTTCGGAAGAGGGATGCCAGGTCATTCTCCCAATTTTGCAGTGCTGGGAATCAAACCCAGGGATTCAGAGAGTACAAGGTAGCACTCTACCAACTGAGCTAAATGTGTATATCAGAGTACTGCCTAAAAGTTACTTGAACTTATTGTTTCTTGTGTATGCTAGTTCAAATTTAAGGTAAAGTTAGCTTTATTTATGTTTAGATGCAATTTGACTGATCCTTTAGATGCAATTTGGCTGATCCTTTATCATTTTTCATTTTTAATATATGAAATTTTAACATGGTTCAAAACTGAACACTACATCAAAAGTTATACCCAGAAAAGTCTTAGTCCCAACATTTTCCTGTTAACTCCATTTCCTCCCATTCTCTTTGGATAATGATTTGCATTATTCCAATTTACTTTTCCTACATTTCACAAATGTCTACAGCCATACCACCCTGGTGTCTGATCTTAAAGATCTCAGAAACCTGGTTAGTCCTTAGATGGGAAACTGCCTGGGAATACTGAGTGTTGTAGGCTTGGAAGAAGAATCTAGCAGTCCATTCCTAAAACAATGAGCCATTGAAAACACTATGAACAGCAGAGAAGCCCTGACAATAGGGCTGGGCATGTCATAGTGTTGGGTAATGATTCATTCTGTTGTACATATAGTTGCTATAAGTTGGATCTGACTTGACAATATCTAATAACAACAACGTTTCACAAAAATACAAATGCAGATATTGCTTTCTTATTTCTTTTTTTTCTTACAAATTGGTAGAGTATGCAGTATTATTTGGACCTCATTTTTTTCAACAAATAATATATTTTGGAAAAGATTACATAGCATTTCAGCAATTCCTACTGTGAATTTAATATGTACTAGTGCTTTGCCTGTGTTATCTCAATTTCTCCTTGAGAGGGCTCAATATAGTCCATATTACTATACTTATTTAACAAAATTAAGGCCCAAAAGTTAACTAAACTATTCAAAGTAGAAAGTTAGAGATGAAATGAGTAAGAGCATAAATTCAAGACTGAATAACTCTACAGTCCTTTTTCTCCCATAATTTCCTACAATAATTTTGCTACATCAATAAGGAACAAACTACTAGTTTTTCTGGGAATTTCTTAAAACAGTGCAGTATTTGTACTTATTTGACAGTCATATGTTAGCAATATAGCTGTAAGCTCCCTTCACACCCAAATTATCACTTTATTTGACACATAACTTAAAGATCAAACTCCACATCCCAATAAAATCAAGCACAACACTTTACAGAAAATATGTTTCAGTGCAGTCATGCTGATAATCCTCCCCGACCAGCTCAGATATGGATGTTGGATGTTCTTGTGTGCAAGGATATGTGCCTCTTTGATTTAGACACACCCCCCTTCTCCAATTTTGTTGTCATCTCAACAAAGGATCTGTGTTCCTAGAACATGGAGGTTCTTTAAAAGCTTCTTTCAGTAGATCATTGAGGGATGGACTCGGTTCTTCTCGGGGTCTGAGGAACTAAACGACATGCATAGCCTCCAGCCCTCATTTTGAAAGCACTATCCACTGTGTATAAAATGACAAAAGAAGCAGCAAAGCCAACCTTTTATTTTCCTACCTTGGACTTTGATTTATTTAGTAATGCCATGACATTTCTATCAGGTTTCCTCCATAAGAGCCTTTCAGAATGCAAATAAAAGAATGAATACCGGAGCTGAGCTTTCTCCTATTCAACTTTCAGCTCTGTTAGCTTTCAATACCAGAAATGTATTTAAAACTGGATAAGGTTTGTTAACTCTTATATACCACTGCCACTCATCCACATAGAAAAGAATAACACTATATATGTGATAACATTTGCAATTTAAATCAAACCATTTCACTTTAAAAATATAGTGTATTGTCAATTCTAGAAGACAGGGAAGGCAAGAAATAAACGTTCACATTCACCTTGACTAAAGACATTATAGTTGCTGTTTATGAAACTCTAGCTGTATAATTTTGGAATATCCTTTAGAGTAGATTGTGATGAAGGTTTTGCCATGTGTTTATGTTTTAGATTTGATTCTAGCTATAAAATAGCACAATACTTCTTGGAAAAATAAGTGTTCTCAAACAAGTTTAGATTTTTTAAAAGCATGAAAGCCAAAGAAATAAAGCAATTTTAATTATTATCCAATATGTGTATATATTAAAGATCATTTTGTAAATCTCATTCACAATTTTTATCACACTTTATGAGATTTCTCTAAAGAGGCAAACAACTGAGCAGGTATAATTAGAATCTCCCAAAGTACAACACAAACAAGCAAAAAGACAAACTCTTTTCATGGCAGTTAAAGTAGACTTTATTGACTGTCACTAGATAATCTCATTTTAATAATTGCATAAAGATCTTTATGCCAATGGCCTCAATTTACTGTAACAAAAATAAATAGGTTTTTTTAAAATACAGAAGTATCAAAATGCATTTGATTAACTTTATTTTAAGTATTATGTGCTGCTGTCACAAAGTACCACAGACTGGTTAATTTAAAGAAAAGAAGTTTATTTCCTCATGATTTTGGGAGTCTGAAAGTCTAAAATCAAGGAGCTGGTATCAGGGAAAGGCTTGCTGTGTTGTCCCATAGCAAAAGGTAGAACAAATAAAGGATGAGAGAGAGACAAAAAGGAGTCAAGCTCATCTTTTTTTCTAAAATAAGAAACTACTACTATAATGACAAACCTACTTTTGCAATAACATCATTAATCCATTCATGAAGGTAATACCTTTGTGACTCAAATGCCCCCCATTTTGTCCCAGCATCTAACACTGCCATATCAGATATCAACTTTCTAACACGTGGACTTTGGAAGACACATTAAAAACATAGCATTCCACTCCTGCCCCCCAAACTTATGTTGTTCTTATGTGCAAAATACATTCATCCCTATAGCCACAGAGATCTTAATTTGTTCCAGCACCACCTTGAAAGTCAAAAGTCTCATACAATTCAGATATGGGTGAGACTCAAGGCACAATTTTTATAGAGGCAAATCCCACTCCAGGTATGAACCTATGAAATCAAAGGAAGTTATCTTCTTCCAAAATACAGTGATGGGCCAGGCATGGGCCAGGCATGTGTCAGGCCCTGGGCTCAATGCTACAGTACCACAAAAACCCAAACCAAACCAACAACAAACCAAAGAGGACAAACAATTTATGAGATGTAATTAAAATTAATTTGGTCAAATTTTATCCCATAGGTCAAGGAGAAAACAGAAGGACTCCATTGCCATGGTGGAAGTAACAGATGATGAAGGGCTTTAAAGAGTTGCAGGAGATAAGATAAAGACTTGTTGCTGTTGTTGTTGTTGTTGTTGTTAGGTGCCCTCCAGTTGGTGTCTAGCTCATAGCAACTCTATGTACAACAGAAAAAAACACTATTGTCAGTGTTTCTCTGCTATTCGTAGGGTTTTCAATGGCTGGTTGCTTTTTGGGAGTGGACTGCCAGGGCCTTCTCCCAAGCCTATAACACCCAGTATTCCCAGCCAGTCTCCCATCCAAGTACTAATCAGGCCTGACCCTGCTTAGCTTTGAAGATCTGATGGGATTGATGCCAAAGTGGTATGGCTGAAGGCAAGATATAGACTAGGCTACAGAATATTCACTATGGAATATTGCTATTTGATTTGAAATCCAAACATTTCTAATTTCTAATTATAATGACATAGATAGTTGGTAAAGTGCTATTCTGCACTCCCTAAGGCCCAAGTTTGGTCTCCAGCACTGGAAAAATGGGACAAGGACAAGGAATCTGCTCCTGAAGTAATCCCGAAACAATCAACCACTGAACACCCCATGAAGGTCTGTGTCAGTTAGATGTGACTCGAAGGCACATAACAACAATGACTTATCTTAATTTCCTCATTTGTGAAATTCAGGTGGTGATTTAAAAAAATTCCCCTTACACAGCTATTATGGGATATTAAATAAACTAAGCTTAGCTATGTCTGTAGCCATACCTCCCTAGCATTGGATCTCATCAGATCTCTGAAGGTAATCAGGATTAGACCTGGTTGGTCCTTGGACAGGAGACTACCTGGAAATTCCAAGTGCTGTAGGTTTGTGACCTACAGGACCCAGCAACCCACTTCTGAAACAATCTAGACAGAGAAAACCTTATTAATAGCAGAGAAACATTGACAATAATACTGAGCATGGCATAGTGTCAGGTAGTGTTTTGTCTGTTGTACATAGGATCACTATGAGTCAGACCCAACTCAAAGGCACCTAACAATAACAAGCTTAGCTATACTAGCAGGCATATAGAAAAATTGGTGGATCCAAAAAATGTATATGAGGGCCATGGATACCTAGTTGCTAATGTTTTTGTAATTAATGGACACCACTCAAATTTTCTTATAATGATAAACATTCTGATTCTGGGTGATATGCTCTTTCAGTTATGGAAGCAGAATTGGTTCAAGTTTTTATGAGCATCATATATCAATATATAGATAATAATAGATGATATCCCCACATGTCTGTCAGCTTGTCATGCTGTGAGGGTTGGCATGTTGCTGTGATACTGAAAGCTATGCCGTGGGTATTTCAGATACCAGCAGGACCGCCCATGGTGGACAGGTCTCAGCTGAACTTTCAAAGTAAGTCAGACTAAGGAGAAGGATCCGGCAGCCCACTCCTGAAACAATTAGCCATTGAAAACCCTATGAATAGCAGAAAAGCACTGTCTAATATAGTGCCTGAATATGAGTCCCCCAGGCTGGAAGGCATTTAAGAAATGGGTTGGGGAGAGATGCCTCATCAAATGGAGTCATCTTGACTTTAATGACAAAATTGGGGTGAAGTCTCTGGACTGTCCTTTTATTGATGTGGTATGACTCAAAATGGGAAGAAATACAGTGTCTACAACAATGGGCTCAAATATAAAAATATCATGGGCATGGTACAGTGTTGGGCAGTGTTTTGTTCTGTTGTACATAGGGTCACTATGAGTGAGATCTGATTTGATGATGCTTAACAACAACAACAACAACAACAACAACAACAATAACCACAAATAGATGATAGGAAAGTGAAAGACATTCCAAGACAAATATATGTACAGAGTAAGAAGTGAGTTTATGATGGGACCAATGAAGAACATGGATATTCAAGGAGTAGGCAAAAACAAAAGAACTGATGTTACAGAGTGAGAAGAAATATTACAGAATCTTCAGTATCTTGGACATTAAGAGTATCTTCTTTTATAATTTACCTGTTTTTAGAAGAATAGAATTACAGGTGTTTTTCATGATCAAAATGCTTTCAGCTCTCATTTTTTGAAATTGCATAGGTTTTTGGTGCCTTTGTTAAGATATCCTTCAAGGTCTGAACTCTTATTTGTTAAAAGACATACAGGGTCCTGGGTGCAGTGCTGCTCTCCTGTAATTCCAGCGACTAAGGAGGTGGAGGAAGGTGGATCACAAGTTTGAGGCCAGAGGCAGACCGTATTGCTCAGTGAGACCCTGTCTCAAGGTAAAGAATAAAAAGAGTATGGAGGTGCAGCACTTGCAAGATATGCACAAAGCCCTGAGTTCAGAGAAAATACTCTTTATTTTCCTGATGATACAACTAGAGAAAACAGTGATTTCCTAGGCTTGCTTATGTGAGGAAGCAGGTTTAAGTACTACCAAAAAGAAAGAAAGAAGAAAGAAAAGAAGGAAGGAAGGGAGGGAGGATGGAAGGAAAGAAGGAGGAGAAAAAAGAAAGTGAATTATTTGGGGCAGGAAATGTGGTATTTTTGCCACTTGAACTTGAAGTTTGGACTTCAGAACCTCACAGATTAAAATAGAATTTACTTTTGTCTGAAAACTTTTCACAGCCCAAATAACAACCAAAAGATAGAGTACTAGATAGTTTAACTTTTAAGTTACAAAAGCATATATAACTAAGTTCTATTAATTATTTCTCATAAAAAGAAAGCCCCATCTAACCTGCTTTATGGCTATTCATTGGCCATTTGAATAATCTGTGACAAAAGAAAAAAAGTAATCTGTGACAAAATGATGTATGTAAATTCTGGATCATAACCGAAAAGGAACCTGCATGTCCTCTATTTCTAGTCCAGTATATTCAGATGAAGATGTGGTGTTTGTCAGCCATCTTCAACCCTGTGGCTATGGAAGAGATCATAGAATGTGGAGGGATTCCCTTTGTTTCTAGGTGGAGAAAGTTCTCCCACCTCTTGTACTGTATCAGCTTACCCCTGTATGCAGCATTGCTTCCTGCTCTTCTTCCTCTTGGTAGTGGGACTGGCTTCAGAGAAAATACTCTTTATTGTTCCTGATGGTACAACTAGAGAAAACAGTGATTTCCTAGGCTTGCTTATGTGAGGAAGCAGGTTTAATCCTGGAAGGCAGTATTAAGAAACACTTTTGCCCACAGCAATTGTACCCTTTTACTAAAACCAACTTAATCTGTTGCTGCAGTCCAGCTGCAGCCTAGGATCCATGGGTTCCTAAAGGTGGGTGAGGAGTCAGCTATGGGAGACAGAGACACAGCAACTTGGAGGCAGTGTGACTTTGTTCTGTTTATTGCTCAGATAGCTCAGCTTTTTATACAAAACTGAGATTCAGTAAGCCTCATGAGAGGTCAAAGAAAGGACGAGGTAATAGGTAACATCAAGGTTTTTTCAATAGAACAATAGAACAATCATATCATCATGGAGGGTCAGGTGGTGATCAGGGTACAGGATGAATCTTGAGATAAATCATGTTTACTTCAAAGAGATAAACCAAGATGACCTGAGCACCTACAATTATGCTTACATCCTATGTCTAAATCATTAACTATTCTAACTTTTATGCGGGAACTAGGGGTGGTTAACTATTACCTGTGTGTCACCCCACTGAGTCCATAGTATGAGAAATGGGTGCTCTAACTTATCAGATTGTTTTGCTTGCTGGATGGCTGTTGGTACAGAAACTTGAGTTGTGTTGACTCAAGGAGTTCATGCTGTTGGAAGTCATTCAAGAATTTTCCCATTGTAAGCCTGCTAAGGGGGTTTCTCAACTCCAGCTCTGAGTCAGCATTGCTCACAGAATCAGAAGATTATATATTTACATCTATTGCTTGTTTTTCATTAATATCTCCCAGAAATCTATAATATGAAGAAAACAGTGACCAATTCAAATTTAAGAAAAAGAAAAGACGAGACTCCAAGTCCCTTTCCATGAAGAGACCTTCTTTTGGAGGTACTCTTCCCCTTTCAGTAGACTTTCCCTCTTATGCCTATTTAAAGCTACCCTTCCTCATGTGGGGATTCTGTGTACCCATCATGAGTGGATCTGGACATGACAATCTGCAATATAAGCGATTATTTGGACTGCCATTTGCTTTACTTTGAGCTCATTTTTCCACAACTTCAAAACTTGAGCATAAGAAGAGGTTTTATTTTATTTTATTTTTATTTATTTATTTATTTTTGTGGTACTGGGGTTTGGACCCAGGGCCTTACACCTGCATGCACTGCAAGTGCTGGACAACTGAGCTGCACTCCCAGCCCATTTTTTTACTTTTTGAGACAGAGTCTTGCTAAGTTATGCAGACTGCCTCTGGCCTTGAACTTGCAATCCTCCTGCCTCCACCTCCAGAGCCTCTGGGATTACAGGCATGTGCCACTGTGCCCAGCTTTTGAAGAGGTCATTTTTTAAAATAAATTTTTATTTTATAAATATAAAATTTAGTAGTAGCTAAATATTTGGTAAAAATAAATTCAAAAACACCTTTGTATGGCACCATGATTATCAATATAATTTTTTGGCTTTTGTTCATAAACATTGTTTTTGATTCATGTTGGTTAATACTAGACAAGAAAAGCATTGGTTAGAAACCAAACACTATGGTTTCAACATTATCTTTAATAGGATTTAATTTAAAACCATATTTTAAATAAATATGTACATATCTTGAGTGCATATATGAATATGTGTAAGTGTTAATATATTATGCATTGATGTTCTTATTGTTGTTGTTAGGTGCTGTCAAATCAGTATCCGACTCATAGCGACCCTATGTACAACAGGCAGAACACTATTGTCAGTGCTCCTCTTGCTGTTCATAGGGTTTTCAATGGTGGATTGATTTTTGGGAGTGGATTGCCAGGTCCTTCTCCCAAGCCTACAGAGCACCTGGTGTTCCCAGGTGGTCTCCCATCCAAGTACTAACCAGGCCTGACTCTGCTTAGCTTCTGAGATCTGACAGGATTTGATGCCATAGGGCTACGGCTGCAGGCATATTATGCATAGGGATTTTTTTTTGTGTGGTGCTGGGGGTCGAACCCAGGGCCTCGTGCTTGCATATTTCATAAGTGATATACCACTGAGCTGCACCCCCAGCCTATTTTTTTACTTTTTGAGAAAGGGTCTCACTAAATTATGCAGACTGCCACTGGTCTCAAACTTGTGATCCTCCTGCCTCTGCCTTCTGAGTTGCTTAGATTACAGGCATGCATCACCACACCTGGGTAAAATTAAGTTTGTAATACATATGAAGTATGACTATCACTGTCTACAAGGAATATTTTTATTTCCTTTGGATGGCTAAAAGGTTCCTATGAGAAAATAAAAGATGAATGCATACAGTGAAATTATCAGTGAACATGCATATATTTTTTGCTAACCATGGAACATGTAAAATTCACCTTATAGAAAATTATATACTATACATTAAATTCAGATGCTTGGCAAGGCCTGAAGACAAAAAATCCCTGGCTGTTGGTAATGGAAACCTTTTGGCAGTCTACAACATCTGAAGGTACATCTCTATGAGTTCATTAATGTTGCTTTATAATAAGAGTGGAAAGAAGAGTTATGCTGTTGATATCTGTCCATATTGTCAAATCTGATGTGCATAAAAGTATATAGCAGTTTCTCCTCCACTAACACAAAAACCATATTCTATATTCGAAAAGACTTTTAAACTCAAGTTTTCAGCTGAAAGCATGCGTTTAAGTACACAGCGATCAATTTTACTGTTTCATATTTCCCTTGTTTCCAAAAGATGAGAACAATATTTTTCTAAGACCAATACAAATATTATATAGTTACAGCTATTTTATATAAAGCCAAAAATTTAATACATAATTTGTACCAGGTTTCTCAATTATTATAATAATTTCAAATTAGCAACAAGAGTATATAACTACATTTTCTCCTCAAGTGTAACATTTGAAGGTAGATTTGTCCTCAGAACAAATGAGAAATAATGGCTATAGAAATGAGAGATGACGGGAATAACAAATATTTACCATGGTATAAATCTGAAGTTTCTGAATATTCTACTGTTTCATTTAATGACAGAAGCACATTTTTAGGCAGTATAAAAGAAAATGCTATCTTTAATTCTTTTAGAGTATGAATGTTAACTTATTTTTTTCATTGTCATACAAATAGATAAAATATGTATTTTACATAATAGCATATTATTTTGTGTAAGGGTGTTTAATATTAAAGTCTTTGGAAACCAATATGGAGATACTTCAGAAAAGTAAAAATAGAAATGCCATAAGACCCAGCTATACCACTACTGAGACTATACCCAAAGAGAGACACATCATCATACCACAGAGACACATGCATCTCCATATTCAATGCAGCATTCTTCACAATAGCCAGGATGTGGCACCAACCATGATGCCCAGCAAGAGAAGAATGGATAAAAAAATTATGGTACATATACACAGTGGAATACTACTCAGCAATAAAAATGAAATGTCATTTGCAGCAAAATGGATGGAACTGGAGAACATCATCTTAAATGAATAAACACAAGCTCAAAAAGAGAAATACTATATGTTATTACTCATATGTAGGAGCTGAATCTTACTTAAAGGAAGAAAAATCCTAAACATAAGTTGATTTATAAAAAATGCACAATTAATCTTGATGAAGGGACAATATAAAGAGTAGAAATAAGGAGGGAGGGAACTAGTGAAGATTGTGGAAGGTGGAATAGAAAGGAGAATCAATGGAAAGAGATAAAGTAGGAGAGGATACTGTAAATGTAAATGATGCAACTTCATGAGTACGTGGGAAAAATAGGGGAACATAACCCAAATATGCATATAAATTTTATTGCATGTTAGTCAAAATGTTCCATAAACCTTGTAGGTTGATAAAAGTGTAACCAAAAGTGACGTCATAGTTGCATCATGGAAAAAGCCAATGCTGTGTTATTCTGTACCCCACAAACATTTACCGTAAAAACAGAAAAGAAAAGAAAAGAAAGCCTTATGAGGGTTGCTATGAGTTGGATCTGATGCGAGGGCACCTAATAACAACTAACAACAATGATTAGTGATGCCCAGCCCCTCTTCATGTGCTTGCTGACAATTTGTATATCTTCTTTGGAGAAACATCTGTTCAAGTCCTCTGTCCACTTTTTAATGGATTTGTTTGTATTTTTGTTGTTGAACGTAGGAGTTCCTTGTATATTCTGGATACTAAATCCTGACTGGATATTTGACTTACAAAAATTTCTCCCATTCCTTGGCTTTCTTTCCACTTTGATGATTGCATACATTGACTGATAGTTTTTAATTCTGATGCCATCCAATTTATCTCTTTTTACTTTTACTATCTATGCTTTTACTATCATAGACACAAAATTGTTGCCAAATCTAGTATCATGAAGCTTTTCTCCTATTTTCTTCTTAGATCATTAGTTTTTTTCCCCCTGTACTGGAGGGTTAAACCCACAGCCTTGAATAGGCTCAAGCAAGTTTTATAACACTAAGCAGTATCCCAGGAAACTCCGCCCCTTACCCCTGAAAAAAAAAAACAAAACTTGTTATTTTGAGACATGGTTGCACTAAGTTGTGCAGGTTGCCTCTGGCCTCAGGCTCATCATCCTCTTGCCTCAGCCTCCAGAGTCGCTGGGATTACGGGCGTGCACCACCATGCCTGGTACATGTGGGTTCTTGATCAATTTTTTTTTTTGTGGTACTCAGGGTTTGATCCCAGGTCCTCGCATGCTTTGCAAGTGCTGGACCACTGGGCTGCACCCCCAGCCCATTTTTTATTTTCACTTTTTGAGACAGGGTCTCGCTAAATTATGCAGACTGCCTCTGGTCTTGAACTTGCAATCCTCCTGCCTCTGCCTCCTGAGCCACTGGGATTACAGGGGTACACCACCTTACCTGGCTGGTTCTTGATCAATTTTGAATTAATTTTTGTATATCAGGTAAGGTAAAGGTCCAACTTCATGCTTCTGCATGTTTCCCCAGCACCATTTGTTGCTGACCTTTTCCCTATTGAGTGGTCTTAGCACCTTTGCCAAAAACCATTTGACTACATATGCTCAAATTTGGGGGTACTGCATTCTGTTCTGTCAGTCGGTATGCCTGTCTTTGCACCAGTACTTCACTGCTTTGATTGCTAAACTTTGTAATAAGTTGTAGAATCAAGAAGTATGAAACCTCCAAGTTTATTCTATTTTCAAGATTGTTGTCTCTTTTTGAATACCTATGTAAATTTTAGGACAGATCTTTCTAATTCTTCAAAAGATGCCATTGAAATTCTGATGGAGATTGCACTGAATCTGTAGATCACTTTCAGGAGTATTGACATCTCAACCATAAACTCTCAGTGGATGAACACAAGATATCTTTCCATTTATTTGTTTTTTGTATTCAGAAGACAGGTTTTTCATATAGTTTTTAAAGTGTATCACTTGGTATTTCATAATTTTGATGCTACTTTATATAACATTTTTATTTTAATTTTCTATTTATTACTAAAATATAAAAAGTTTTGATTTTTTTGCATACTGACCTTATACTCTATGACACTTTTCAACTCACTTTCTACTTCTAGTAACTACTCTATAGATTCCTTCATATTTTCTACCTAGATAATTATGTTGTCTCTAAACAAAGGTAGAATATTTGTTTCTAAAAAATGCACAGTTAAACATAGAGAAGAAAGGATAATATAAAGAGTAGAAAGAAGGAAGGAGGGAACTAGCAAAGAGAAGGGAAGATTGCAGAAGGTGGGATGGGGTGGAGAATCAATGTAGAGGGATAAGGAGGGAGGGGATAATCTTAATGTAAATGATATAACTTCATAAGTACATGAGAAAAATAGGGGAACATAACCCAAATATGTATATGAGTTTTACTACATATTAGTCAAAAGTGCCTATAAACCTCATAAGTTGTTAAAAGTGTAACCAAAATGATATAATAGTTGTGTAATGGAAAAGGCAAATATTGTAGTACTCTGTACCCCACCAACACTTACCAAGAAAGAGAAAATAAAATAGTGAAAAAAATCTTTCTAGGCATGCAGATTTCTTCTGAAAGTTACAAATAAGAGATAAAATAAAGTGTCATTAAGCCATTAATAGTGCAGAGGACTGGAAGATGAGTGTTTTCTGTTGTACTTGTGTACATTCTTCAATTAAGCTAGTGTCTAAAAGCACATAGTGAATCCCATATCTGTAAGCTTGTTGTGCTGTAGGGGCTTGTGTGTTGCTGTGAAGCTGAAAGTTATGCCACCGGCATTTCAGATACCAGCAGGGCCACTCAGGGTTGACTGGTTCAGCTGAGCTTCCAGACTAAGACAGACTAGGGAGACAGACCCACTCTCCCAAAAATTAAAACCCCTATGGATAGCAGAGAAACACTGTCAAATATAGTGGCAAAAAATGAGCCCCCCAGGCAGGAAGGCATTCAAAAGATGATGTGTGAAGAGTTGCCTCCTCAAAGTAGAGTTGACCTTAATGGAGGGAATGAAAAAGCCCTGGGACCTCCATTTGCTGATGTGGCATGACTCAAAATAAGAAGAAACATAGTAGCTGCAACAATCCATTCAAACAAAAAGATCATGTGTGTGGCACAGTGTTGGGTAGTCTTTTGTTCTGCTGTACTTAGGATTGCTATGAGTCAGATCTGACTCAGTAACATCTGATGGCGATGACAACAACAACAACAACAACAACAACAACAACAACAACAACAACTGTAGGGCAGACACTGATTTATACACTGCAGTTAGAGCTATGAATAAGAAAGTTAAATACCTACTTCTCATGAGATATTTTCTAAGAGAATATGGGTAGCTAACTCAATAAAATACTTCAAATAGGGAAAATCTGTATAAGTAAAATGCAACAGGACAGTGGAACCACCAGATAGTGTAGTATGCTGATTTAGATAGGATCAAGGAAAGACTTTCTGAGGAGGAAATTGTTGGGCTGGGTCCTAGGTGATGAAAGGCCGGCACCCATGGAAAATCTCAGGGAAAAGTATCCTAGCCCTAAGGAACAGCAAGTATAAATGCTTGTAATGAAATGAAAGAAGGTCAGTGGACTGGCATATAGTGACCAAAATAGAGATGTGGAAAAATAAGTAGCCATAGACTAGAGCAAAGAAGATAATTTATATACTATAGGAGAGATTTTGGATTTTATTGAGTCTCTTAAAATAAAACAATGATATGCCCTGAAGTATCTATTTAATACCTTATATGGGAAATTCTTATAGAGATAGGATGGAGAGGTAGGGAGAGACCAAGACTACAACAGTTAGCAGAACAAGACGCCAAGCAGAACAGATATATTTGTATATAACCTACACACCTGTGCTCCCACTGCATACTTTAAATCACCTCCAAATCACTTATAATAGCTCATGCTATGTAGATGCTGTGTAATGATTGTTATGCTATATTGTTTAGGGAATAATGACCAAAAAGGCCTGTACATTTTCTATACAGAGGCTATTCTATAGGTGATGTATTTGTATATGACATATATTCTGTAGATATGGGTACCCATGGGAAGTCCTGGACACAATTCCGTACGAAGCTGAGAGGCAATTATAAATGCAAAAGAAAGATATTTAAACAAAGTGTAATTAAATTAAATTGCCATTTGCCTTATTTTAATTGGATATTATCTTGAGAATTACTTATGGCACTTAATTATCTTGAAAAATATATTTTCAAGTGGTTCGATCATATTTTATTGTATAATATATACCAAATGTGAATATTTCTTTATCCATGCACAATGATTTATCTTAAAGAAGTATTTAATGGAGTTATTGTGAAATTGAGCAAAATGCAAAATACCAAATTTGTAAATCTATCAATTTATAACAATGTGATAACAATTCTGCATACTATTACTACCATATATTTTGTAAGTGTTGACATACATACCTTGGAAATACTTTTCTAGCATGTTTTGCCAAAGCATAGTACAAAAAACACTCTCCATATTAGATCTTTTTCTTTGAATTTAATTCTGTAATGTTATTAGGAAAATGAGATTTAAAATTAATGGCAAAAATATGGAAAATAATTTTGAAAAATATTAAGGAATTTCTTCACAGTCTTAATGTTGGAATATTTTTAATATTCTTGTGGACTGTATATATGCCTTATAAGATGTTTAAAAAGTTAATCGAGATTAAGTTGACACAGATGTCTTTTTCACCTGCTCCAAAAAGATACTGAGGTGATATTATCAAGAAGAAAGATCTATAACATTTGTTAAATGTAAAAGAAAATAAAAGAGGTGGCTTTAACCTCTAACAAAAGTTGACATTAAATATTATTGGGTTCATTCACAGATGTACCATTTCCCCCTTTTTTTTTTTTTGCGTGGTACTAGGGGTTGAACCCAGGGCCTCACACTTGCATGCTTTGCAAGTGCTGCACTACTGAGCTGCACCCCAGCCCCCCCTTTTTTTTTTTTTTTTTGCTTTTTGAGACAGGGTCTCACTAAGTTATGCAGACTGCCTCTGGTCTCGAACTTGCGAACCTCCTGCCTCTGCCTCTGAGCTGCTGGGATTATAGGCGTGCGTGACCACGCCTGGCTTGCCATTTCCATTTTGTGATGAACTGCTAGGACCCCCTGACTGTATGACTTGCCAGGGAAAATTTGTTTCTACCAAGGACTTGTAGCATGCCTATTTCCCAAAAGGCATGTAAGTCTCTCTTATGGATAGCATGGCCTTGCACCAGCTTCCCAGGGGCTATAATGTGATCCTCTCACTGCTACTTGCCAAAACCTACATATTGCTTCATTTGTATCCTTGATACCTCCAAGGAAGAAGAGTCTGTTCAATTCTTCAGTCCAAGTGGCTAGGCTTCTTGCGTTCCATCTTTGACCAACTACAGATTCCTTCAGTGCTCAGGGACCAAATAAAATTTGGAAGCCTTCCATTTACCTTCCATTGGGCTGAGGCAATATTTCAAGATCCAGTGAGGCCTATCAGACACAGTGCTTCCTTCTCTGTGATTGTTGTTGTAGTTGTTAAGTGCCATCAAGGTGGGTCCAACTCATAGTGAGACCCTATGTACGACAGAATAAAACACTCTCTGATTCTGTGCGAGGCACACAATCCTTTTTATTTTTAAGTCCATTGTTGCAGACACTGTGTCAATCCATCTAGTTGAGGGTCTTCCTTTTTTCATTGAACTGCCACTCTCCCAAACATGATGTCCTTCTCTAGAGATTGTTCCCTCCTGACAACACGTCCAAAATATGTCCAATGAGGTCTAAACATCCTACCTTCTGAGGAACACTCTGGTTGCACTTCTAGGACACATCTGTTGGTTCTTTTGGCAGTCCATGTTATATTCAATATTTATCTCCAGCACCATAATTCAAAAGCACCAATTCTTCTCCTATGCCCCTTATTTATCATCCAGCTTTCACAATCATATAATGCAACTGAAAATACCATGGCATGAGACAGGTGTACCTTTGTCTTCAATGTGACATCTTTACTTTTCAATACTTTAAGGAAGTCTTTTCCAACAACTTTTCCAAATGCAATGCGTCTTTTGATTTTTTAACTGCTGCTTCCATGGGTGTTGATTGTAGAAGCAAGTAGAGCAAAACCTTGGACAGTCCATATCTTTTCTCCATTTATCTTGAAGTTGCATACTGACCCAGTTGCAGGGATTTTTGTTTTATTGATGTTGAGTCTCAATCCATCCTGAAGGCTTTTCTTTGATCTTCATCAGTAAATGTTTCAAATCCTCCTCACTTTCAGCAAGCTGAACTGTGTCATCTACATAACACAGGTTGTTGATGATTGTTCCTCCAATCCTGATGCTGCATTTTTCGTCACGAAGTCCAGCTTCTCGGATTATTGGCTCAGCATAGAATTTGAAGAAGTGTGGTGAGACAATACAGCCCTGATGCATACCTTTCTGCACTTCAAACCTGGCTGTGTTTCCTTGTTCTGTTCCCATGGCTGCATCCTGGTCCTTGTATAGATTTCTCGTGAGTATAGTTAATTGTCCTGGTATTCCCATTCAGAGCAGTGCTATCCATAATTTATTGTGATCCACACAATCAAATGCCTTTGCATAGTCAGTAAAATATAGGTAGATATCCTTCTGGCATTCCCTGCTTTCAGCTAATATCCATCTGACATCAGCAATGCTGTCCCTAGTTCCATGCCCTCTTCTGACTCTGACTTGATTTTCTGGCAGTTTCTTGTCTATATGGGCCGGAATTTAGCTCAGTTGGTAGAGTGCTATTCTGTGCTCTCTGATGCCCTAGGCTTGATCCCCAGCACCACAAAAATGTGAGGACATAGAAATCCACTCTCAAAGCAATCCCAAAACAATCAGCCAATGAAAACTCTATGAATAGCAGAGAAGTACTGACATAGTCCTGGCCATGGCACAGTGTCAGGGAAATTTTTGTTGTATTATCCATAGGGTATCTATTAGTTGGACCCAACTCAATGGTAACCCAACAACAACAACAATAACAACAACCTTGCCTATATACTGCTGCAGTCACTTTTGCATGATCTTTAGCAAATTTTGCTTGTGTGTGATATTAATGATATCATTAGATAATTTCCACATTCAGTTGGGTCCCCTTTCTTAGGAATAGGTACAAATATAGACCTCTCCTAGTCAATTGGGCAGGTAGCTATTTTCCACATCTCTTGGCATAAACAAGTTAGCACCTCCAATGCTGCATCTGTTTGTTGAGACATCTCTGTTGGTATTCCATCAATTCCTGGAGCCTTGTGTTTTGCCAATTCCTTCAATGCAGCTTCTACTTCTGCTGCTGCACCCGTAACCCAGAGGTTAATGGATTGAAACCATCCTCTGCTAAAATTTCTTTGTGGTAGAAGATGTAAAAATGCAGTAATTTGCCTTTTATTTTAGAGAAGGTATCCAATCAGCCCCCTATTGCACCCTTAAGTTTTTACTAAAGTAGCATCTCCCTGAATTGTCATGGTATTAACACTATTTTACAAAGCACATACCTCAACGATGTCTTTAGTGCATTATCCAACTTGTGCTTATTTTGGTCAATGGGCATGATATCATCAATATAGCTAATCAATGTGATGTCTGGCAATAGTCATCCAGATCACTTCATATTCCTTTGTGTCAGAGGGAAGAACAGTAACATAGCTCTAAGGAAAACTGTAAATAAATATTTTTATTCATTCCACTTGGGTATGAGCTGTTTCTGATCTATTTCGCTAATTATAGTGGAGCAAATGCATTCACCAAAGACAGAGTCATATGGCATGTAACGAATGCCTTACTAATGTGCTCTAGCAAGGAAGCTGTATTTGGCTCAATAGCAATAATTGGAAATGGTACTTGGTGAAGGCTGCCGTAGTCTAAACTCATTCTCAAGGATCTGTTTACCCCTGAATTCTATAGGATGTTAAGAGTGGCATTAATTTCCACCATCCCACCCTTTCTACTCCAGAGATATGAAATTCTTTTTCTTTTCCTACGTTGGTGGTGGTTTTGGGGGACAATTTACAGGTTCCCTCTTCATCTTACCTACTGTGAATGTTCTTCCTCATAGGTGAAGAATGTTAGGGATTATTCTAACAGCAAAATATAATTCCTGTGCACTTGAGCAGTACACGAAACATTTGGTAAGTCAGTTGTCTGGGGTGACTTGGCCTTTAGACAGGAATTTATTGCAAGGTTCTAAAGAGAAACCATCATGATGCCTTAATATTAATCCGAGCCCAGTTCTTGCTAGCTGTTATTGTTTATTCACTGCTCAGTGGGAAATGAACAACAGCTCATTGCTATTTGTTGGTGCAATTGCCCTCATCCCTTTGCTCCTCCATATTTTCCTGTTTGGTTATAGATGTTGAGCAGTGCCCTTCTTCATTGTTCTTCCATTTTGCCCATAGAGATGCTATGCTCTATTAGCTATCTCCACCACTCCTTGAAGACAAAACCCCCTTTGCTGGCCCTTGAACCCTGCCTGTAACTTATTGGAATTGCAGCCTCTTGGCATCTGGTGATTGAACAGTGCCACTTGGCTTCTGTTGGTGAGGGAGTCATCCCTATGGGTGTTAATGAGCTCAACTCTATTACAGTTGCAACTATTTCAACCTTGTTCCATAGAGGTGAGCTGAAATTTAATTTCTTAATTATATGGTTTCTCTTTTGCCACAGCATGTTGGTGTCTTTGGTGAGTGGTCTGTCCTTGACCCCACCTGTGGAACCAAGCATCTGGAGTATTCCCTTGCCTTTCATAATATATCTGTTCCAGCATCTTCAGCCTCTCTGTTACTTTCTCTGACATCTGTTAGTGTAACTCAGGAATTTCCACCTCACTGAACATAGGCCTTTATTTCTTTTCCAGGATGCTAAAAAGTACTCTAATATGAAATTTACCCTATTCCATGGGGCCTTTTCTAGGAACAGAGTACTAAATCTGCATCCCCACCAAATGCACCTAACTAAATGGATTCTTATCATCTTACTCTTCATTTGCTGCTCAAATTCCAAGCCTATGAGTTTTGCTCTGGATCCTACTTTTATAAGCTAAGTAATTTTTGTGATTCTTTTGTTGTATAGTCTGTTGCATAATTATGAAGCCGGCTTCTGGAGGGATATTGCAGTGGTGGCAGGCAGAAGAGGTAATGAGCATGGCTTCTGAGAGATTTACCTGTTACATGGCAGCTGGGTGGGTGGAGTGTCACTCTGCAACCTCTTCCAGCATGACAGAAACTCTTAACTCTTAGTAATGTTAACATGTAGATGGATCCATCTGTCCCTGTGATAGCACATAAAAGAAATGAGGAACATACATACAATGCAAAGGTATTAGCAAGAATAAATTTTACTATAGAAAAAGTTTATTATAGAAAGGAATTAAAGAAAGATACTAATGGGCCACTTAAGAGTGGAGTAAACAGGCTGCCCAGAGCTTGGGTTTCTTTTATTGTTTTTCTTAGGAAGTTGTATACTTTTATTTAGAAAGGTCCCCTATAGTACAGTGAGACCATATGGAGTCTTAGGAGGTGAATTATTTAGGTTTATGGATAAGCAGGGGGTGCTGTTAGGATGTATATGTCAAAAATGGTCAAAGTAGTTCTTATGTGGAAGCTGCTTGGGCATATGTTGTTTGCAAACATGCCCTTTAATCTTGTTTATAACATTCTCAGAGAAGCACAGAATTACAGTTTAAACTCAAAGGTTCCATACATTTTTAACTCCATTTATAGCTGTTTTACCCTTTTCTTTTAAAATATTTCTCAGGATATGTCCCTATGCAGGTGGGCCTCATGGAAATTTTCTAAGTAGTTGATTTTCAGCTGGTGAGACTTAAGCCAGATCCTGGGATGAGGGCTCTTTTCTTTTTCATGTCCCCTAAATTTTCCCTGTCTGTCTTTCCTGCCTCACCTTGACTATCAGACTATTACTTTTTCTTTACTTGCAATGTTAGCTGTTTGCCGGCACTCTAGGGCATTCTTGGACACTTGACACTGACCCCCAAAGAAGCTAGACCAGACTTATCCCCTACCACTTATCAGTAGAATGGCCAGGGGACCAAGAACTCTGCAGGAATGGTTGGGGGCTTCTGACCTCCATCTCATAAAAACTGCTGTGACTGTTCTTCTTTTGAAAATGGTGGCTCTTTGAGAGATTGAACATCTTCCCCATTTTCCTTAAGCCAGGACTTGCATTAAAATGGTCTCCTCCACCAACTTCTATGTTCCAATGTTTGAGGGAAAGAATAGAGGGTTGAAGGAACTCTGGGCTCCAGTTATACTGTTTCTCCCAGTAACAGCCTACCTTGGTATCTCTTTCACACTAAGTCACTGTCTGGAAGTTCTCTTTGGAAAGCATATTCCTTGGGTGCATATGCAATGATGGATTTCAATGCACAGCTGCCAAAGATACTGGTTAATTTTTCTCCACAGGGGCAGGAGCTCTGACAGGTAGATTCCAAAAGCACCACATATGCTTACCAGGATCTAGGACTATGCAGTAGAGTGCCTGGTTGAGGAGGCTGCTCACTTGAGCAGAGAGAGGAGGGGGAATGAGGAACAAGGGCATGCCCTTACACGGTGTGCCCCAGTGAAATACTTCCTCCAACTGAGTCCCACCTGTGTGTTTCTACCACCTCTCAGTAATGCCATCAAATTATGAATCCATTAGTGGATTATTCCATTGGTTAATTCATAGCTATCATGATCCAATCACTTCCGAAAAGCTCTACCACTGAACATTACATTGGTGACCAAGCCTTCAACACTTGAATTTTCTGGGATCATTTCATATGTAAAACATAACCAAGGGTATTGGTCCATTTCACAGTACATAGTGCATTTAGTTCATTTCTAAGAGTCTTTAAACTCTTAAAAGTTCCAATAATGTTCAAAATTCCAAGTTCAAACTCTCTTGTGAGACTTATCTCCATGTGTCTGTCAGCTTGTTGTGGTATGGGGGCTTGTCTATTGCTGTGATGCTGAAAGCTATGGCAATAGTATTCCAGATACTAGCAGAGCTACCCATGGTGGACAAGTTTCAGCTTAGCTTTTAGACTAAGACAGATTAGGGAGTGGGACCCAGCAGCCCATCACTGAAACAATTAGCCATCAAATATCCTATCAATAGCAGAGAGGCACTGTCAAATATAGTGTGTGAAAATGGGCCTTGCAGGCTGTAAGGCATTGAAAATATGACTGGGGAAGTGTTGCTTCCTCAAAGTAGAATCAGCATTAATGATTGGATTACAATGATACTCCTGGGACCTACTTTTGCTGATGTGGCATGACTCAAAATGAGAAGAAACACAGTGGCTATAACAATGGGCTCAAACTTAAATAGATCCTGTGTGTGGCTCAGTATTGGGTAGTGTTTTATTCTGGTGTACTTAGGGTTGCTATGAGTCAGACTTGACTCAACAGCACCTAACAATAACAATAACAATCTGAGATGTAAGCCATCTCCTGTCTATGAGCCTCTCTTAAAAAATGATATGCTTTAAACATAACAATGGCATAGAGGTTACATTTCCATTCCTAAAAGGAGGAATAGAAGAATACTAAGGAAGCATCCAACCAAAGGAAAACTGAAACTCAGCAGGACAAACATTAAATCTTATAGTTCCATGTCTGGTATCCAGGGCATATGGTGGTGTGATGTGAGATCCAGAGGACTTGGGCAGCCTCACCCCTATGGTCTTGCAGGATGTGGCCATCATGACCTCTTTTGGGCTGGCTTTTCTCACTGCCTGTGGATTTCCTTGGTAGACATTCCACATTCCTGACATCTCTAACTTCCTAGAGTTTCCACTGCAGTTTTGGCTTCACTCTCACAGATTTACACATTACCCTCTCAGGGGCTGCCTGTGGGGACTCCAACCCCATAGTATATTGCTTGGCCTCCCAAGTTTCCTTTTAAATCAGAACGGAAGCCTGCATCATCCCACAACTCTTGCATTCTGCATACCTACAAAACCAGTCCAGTATGGCCAAAGCCACAGTCTACTGCCAACTTAAGCAGTAGACATGCCCACTTGGATCATGGTAGCAGCAGAGTCTGAGTGCTTGAGGGGGCTGAATAAGTGAAAATAATTTCCTAGGCATTACCATGCAAGCTGTACTCACTGGCACTTTCTTCTCAAGGTAGTCTTTCAAATGAGTTTTCACTTTTACACCCTTGACTCTGTCATGTGTGGGGGTTAGCCAATTCCTGAAATGCCCTTGAGTCATCTTTCCTACTGTCTTGATGCAAAATATTTGTCTTCTTTTTAATGGCATTGATCCCCTCAGCTACCACATCTTACTTGGCCCAAACTTTAAACATGCCCTCTTTTCTGGCCAAATTGCAAGTTTTTCTAAAAATCTTTTCAGCAACTGTACCTTCGTTGGTCCCAACCTTAGACATCCTCCTCTTTCTGGCCAAATGGCATGTATTTCAAAATATTCTGCTCTGTTTTTTTTTTTTTCATAATAGAGTAAATCTGGCAAAAAAGAGAGCAATAGTTATGCCACAGCTTGAATTTTGTGCTGTCTTAAAATTTCTTCCATCAGATTAGTCTGTTACCTTTCAATTCAGCCTCCCACAAAGTGTTAAGACATGGACAAAATATAGATAAGTTCATTGCCATAATGTAACACTAATATCCTCATGTTCAAGTCCCAATAGAACCCTTATTTCCATCTGAAACTTTGAGTACAATCTACTATCCACTTTCTTATTGGCATTTTGCTCTTCTGAGTTCCTTTCAGAATTACCCATTCACCTCCATGTGCAACACTCTAAGCTTTTTTTAGCTCATTTGTCCAAACTTTTCCAAATTCCTTCACAAACCAGGTCCTAAGCTTTCCAAGCCACATGGTCAGGGATAATCAGAGCACTGGCCTTACATCTTGTCACAGATTTTCTGTATCACACAGCTTTTTGCCACTGTGACAAAATACTTGGGCAAAACAACTTAAAGAGAAAAGATTTATTTTGGACCATGATTTCAGAGGATTAAATCCAACGTTAGCTGGCTCGATTGCTTGGGGCTTGAGGTAAGGCAAAACATCATGGTGGTATAGGGGTCTGATAATTTTATGGTAGCTAGAAAGTAGAGGGAAGGAGGGACTGGGGACAAGGTGTCCTATTCAAGGGTATCTCCTATTTCCTCCAAATGGGCCCCATTTCCTGGTTCCACAGTCTCCCAATAGTGCCATCAAATTATGAATCTATCAATGAATTAATCCATTGATTTGGTCATAACCCTCTTTACTTGATTACTTACTAAAAGTAATTCTCCTCTGAAAACTGCACTAGGGACCAAGCCTTTAACACACAGATTTTGGGGAAGAACATATCCAAACAATAAGATTGGTTTAGCAGGTACTCCTTTCACTAATAGTACTTCTCACACTCAGGATACTGCAAGGGACATTCACAAATGGGTATCATACCCTTGAAGCTGGAAGCACAGAAAGCTCTGTCTTTGGGGTACTGGCGAGGCTGGCTTATCACAAAGTCTGCAGGCACCTGCTGGAACCAGGTGCCAACACCTCATTGTGCATCTCTTCTCGTTCTGTAGACCCAGCTCCAAGAGTGAGTGAAGGGACGGGGAGAGAGGCCTTTGCTTGGCAGCCTTGTGACAGAGAAATTCTACAAATGGATTCACTCCTGGAGGCTTCTATAACCAAGCAGCTATTAGGGACTTCTCACTGCCAGTTTCTAGGGTCACTGATTTCCAGGACTTCTGGTTTTTCTTATGGAGCACCACTTTTGTGTTCTGGAAGGGATGTTCCTGGCAGCTACCTCCATCCTGTTGCTCCAAGTCTTCCACTGTCCAACTGGATTTTCTGCAGTGTGTGCCCAGAAAAGGACACTTTAGGTCCAGGAGCTTATTCCAGTAGCCCTAGCTATGGGGCTTGCCCTGGGAAGGAGGAATTTTCAAGATGGCTGGCTGTAACTCATGCACTGATGGTCTCCATTATCACTGGAGTCTTCTCTCTAACAGGCATTTGCTCTGCCATTTGATTGAGAATGCCTTTTGTCCTAGTGAGTATGTATATGGGAGGCCTGTGCTACTGCTCACATGACTTTCAATAAGTTTCAGGATAGTAATCTCTGCAGTAAGTATTGAATATTCTTCAATGTTGTGTTATCAAGAAGGGAAATAAGGTCCCCTTGTAGGTTTCAGGTCTTTCAAGTGGGAGGTGCATAGAAAAGATGTCTGGGCTCCAGTAGGCACAAGTCTTTTTATTTGACCACCATCCTCTCACCACAGTGATTCCCAGAGGTCACAGGCCCCTTTGTGGTGCAGATTGGTGTATTGTGCCTGCATTCCTGTGCCTCTTTGTGTTTGTTTGTGAGGGTCAAGCAGGTGTCACATTTCATACAACTGTAGCCCATTTTAACTTCTTTGCCTTACCCTTCTATCAGTTTACCTAAATCTGCCAGGCTTGTCTCACTGGGATTCTACCACCTCCACCACTGGGATTTTGAATTCATTTGTTGTTGGGCTCTACCAGTGGCTCATCTGCCCCCTTCTCTGTATGTCTACAAATGAACATATTTTATCACATTTGTTGTATATCAAACTCTCCATTTGTAGATTCTGTATTTATCATCATTTGTTTGACTATGTAGTTGTTGGGTGCCATCCAGTTGGATCGGACTCATAGTGACCTTAAGTACAACTGAACAAAATACTACTCAATACTGTGACATGCACATGATCTTTTTATGTTTGAGCGCAATGCTGTAGCCACTGTGTTTCTTCTCATTTTGAGTCATGCCACATCAGCAAAGGGAGGTCCTATGGGCTTTACTCCATTCTCATCATTAAGGTTGACTCTACTTTGAGGAAGAAACTTTCCTGCAGTCACATGTTGAATGCCTACCAGCCTAAGGGCTGATTTTCCAACACTATATTTGACAGTGCTTCTCTGTTACTCATAAGGTTATCAATGGCTGATTATTTTGGGAGTGGGCTTCTAGGTCCTTCTCCCATTTTTGCTGTGCAAGGGATTGAATACAGGATCTCAGAAAGCAGGATCACAGGATCACAGTACAACACTCTACCAACTGAGCTAAACTTTAGTCCATGTATTCATATGTTGTTGTTGTTGTTGTTGTTGTTGTTAGGTGCCGTTGAGTCGTGTCTGACTCATAGCAACCCTTATAGTGTTTTCGATGGCTGAGTGTTTCTGGATTGCCACGTCCTTCTCCTATGTGTATCTGTATACTATCTATAAAGTGCATACAATAAAAATCATCATTAATATAAAACATGTTTTGTAAATCTGTTGCTTTACTGTGAAATTGGAAAAACTTTTAATCAGATAAGATGAATAGGAGAATTGGTTTTGTGTTTGGTATGATCTATTCCTTTACTTCATGTCCACAACTACTACTATTTCTACCTCTCCTCCTCCTCCTTCACTACCACCACCACCACCACAAACAACAACAACTCCTCCTCTTCCTCCTACTTCTCCCTCTCCACCTCCTCCTCCTCCCCCTCCCTCCTGTGGTATATCCATGTTGAGTTGCACCAGAATGGGATATAGAATACTCAATCGATTGAATGTTTTATATTAACTGAAAAAAAACTTAATTACTCTGACAATAGCTACTTCAATATTAGATTCCAAGAACAGAATCTTACTCATTCAAATATTTATTTTAATAACATGAGTTCATAATTTGCTAATGTAAATATTCCTCATGGACTTTGGGAGGATCCTTAGTCTATTTTTTTCTTTGAAATTTCTCTTCTAGCATGAAATAAGAGGTCCCTGGCATGAAAAAAAGAACTTCAAAGCTAATTATAAGTTCCTTTACAAATGATAACTGTTATTTTTCTTGTTATTAGATTAATTTTAAAAATAATACTGATAACAGAGTGCTACATCATTATATTAAAATAATTCAGTGTATATCATGTAGGTGTCTTGAAACCACTTCTCAAGACTCTAGCATAGTAAGTTTTGGATGGGAGGCAGGAATTGGCATTTTTTGCAACTGTAGATGATTATGATGTAAGTAGTAATCAGTCATCCTCACTTGCAGTTATGCTTTTAAGTTCATAAACCGGTTGAAAACTTTAGAAGAAAGGATTCTTGTCAACTATGTATAACATCACAACCTTAAAGATGATAAACTAGAATCTCAGAGTTTAAAGATGTCCAAAGTCATCCTCCTTGAAGTCACTGCCAGAACCCAAGCTGATCTTCTTCTCATCATCGCCTCCTGACTGGCACATTATCAAATAGATATAAGGTTGTTTTGACATAATTCAGATTTGAAAACTTTGCTGAATTCATTAAGTTTCACTGTAAAGCTCATGAAAAGGTTGATTGTTTTGTACTTTAAATGATTACTGTATGGCTACATGAACAAATATATTAATATAGATTTTTAATTTTCTGAGTCTTGCTTTGATAGGCAGAAATACCATTAAATGTCTCCATAATAGCTTTACATGTGAAATAATCTTGCTCTATATATTATGTAGTAACCTCTTAGAGATACAAATAGAAGTGCCTATTTGCAACATGAAAGCTTGAGATAATATATAGATGTCAGAATCCAAGTAAGTCAACTCAAATCTACTTGGACTCTATGCTCTCTCTAGAGAGTCTAAAGAATTTTTAAAAGATGCAAAGACAGCTTATCCCTCTTTTCAACTTATATCCTGGTAGATACTGTGGTTTCTCTGGATAGACATTGAAATACAGCTTTAACATATGGCCCATATGCATTTCTAATTAAAATGTTTAATGTCAAGTACTAGAGATTCTTCTTTCCATAAATTACTTCACATTTTTCTTGGTTTTCCAAGCTGAGAATTTTTGGAAAATATCATTTGAGTATGTACTTCCATTAGGGAATAATATTTTTGGACCAATGTTGTTCTTGCTGATGTCAAATTCTTGGCTTTTAATAAAAGTAGGAAAGTCAAATTTGCTCAGCAGCAATATGTATGAATCTGGAAGAAGAAAATGCATACAGTAAACCATGCTGCTATGATAACAGAGTAGATAAAATACTAAGCAGAATGAAGTGAAAGAATTTAAAAGGAAAGGAGGCTGAGCTATTTTTGGATTTAAAAAAATTATGTAAAAACTACTATGAGTAGTTATGGACTCCCTGTCTTTCATATTTTATATCTTACCATCATGTTGTGAAGTTTGCTAATATCAAGGAGTCTGCAGGCATACCACTGTGGCATCTTATCAGATCTCAGAAGCTAAGCAGGGTCAGGCCTTATTAGTACTTGGATGGGAGACCACCTGGGGATACCTGATATTGTAGGCTTGGGAGAAGGACCTGGCAACCCACTCCCCCAAAACAATCAGCCACTGAAAACCCTATGAATAGCAGAGAAGCACTGACAATAGTGTTTTGCTTGTTGTATGTAGGGTTGCTATGAGTCGGACATTGACTCGACCCCACCTAACAACAATAACAATATCAAGGAAAACATATTAATACTACTCTTATAACTACATAGTTATCTTAGAAAAGTAGACTTTTTTCTGTTGTTTATAACAATTTGAATATAACGTATTTCAGTGGTAACTCTGATGTAAATTACAATGCAGATTCTTAGTACTTTTGTAAAAACTTTTCATTTTACTTAAACATTTTTATTGTACTACAATAGGAGAGATATGAGAGTTGAGAGGAGAGGTCAAGGTTTAAGAATGTGGAAAAGGATAACCTGAATCACAGCGATGAGATGACAGACTGGTATGTCAGTCAGTATGGGGCAGCAGGCCAAAGACAGAGTAAAGATTCCTTTTCACTCACTAATCAGAAAAAAATTAAAAATTTGAAATTTTAGCATTTTAATGTTTATTAAACCCACACAACTCGAGTAATATTAAATTCTGTTTAACTTTGAGACTATTGATGACTATCTTAGTTCTGGATCTTAGTAAACAATATCCTCTCTTCTAGGAATTTGATTTTCTCCCACCTTCTCTATTAGATCTCTTTCTTCTGCCAGTATTCATCTTCAACACCACTTCCTGGATTATAGACTAATGAAGACCACTGTATATACATCTAGAGCACATTGGCCCATGACTGTAGCCCTGTGGCATACGATCCCATCAGATCTCAGAAGCTAAGCAGGGTTGGGCTTGTTACTACTTGGATGGAAGACCGCCTGGGAACACCAGTTGCTATAGCCTTGGGAGACGGACACAGCAACCCACTCCCCAAAATCATGAAAACCCTATGAACAGCAGAGAAGCACTGAAAATAGTGTTTCCCCTATTGTATGTAGGGTCGCTGAGTGGGATACTGACTCCATGGTACCTAACAACAACAACAGAGCACATTGTAGTTTTGTATATACAAATCTCATCATTCTTCCTTCAAATTAATTGCTTAATGATTCTCTTTATACTTGCATTGTAAGCTACAAAAAAGCAAGGAGAAAAACAGTTGCCTTGAGAGTGCAGCACTTTGGTAAATAGAGGCAATCAGTAAGTCTTTGTTGAATTGTTTCCAGTGGCATGCTCTTGCCCCATTTATCTTTTTCTCATGGAGAATTTGTCTTTCCTACCTGGTCCCAAATTTTACATATTATAATACACTTTTTCCTTTTAAGTTAGACTAATTTGTATCCCCCCCCAAAAAAAATAGGCATTACTGAAACTAGCCTTAAAATATGTAACTATTGCTTTGGATCAAGTTTCCTTCTAAATGTATATGTGACAACTTGGTTTCTAACCTCATCTCCATAATTTACTAATCATATTACCTTAAACTATAGAACTCATGTAATTTCAGTGAAGCTCAGTTATCTTTATTTGCAGTATTACCATTTTGCTTAAGATCATTCAGAAGTGACTGCAGCAGTGTATAGATAAGGAACTGCTGGAAAACCAAACCAAATGCAGAAGAGCATGTGGAACAAAGTATACCACTGCTGATGTCAGATGGATATTAGCTGAAAGCAGAGAATACCAGAAAGATGTCTGTCTATGTTTTATTGACTAGGCAAAAGCGTTTTACTGTGTGGGTCAAAACAAATTGTGGATAATATTGTGAAGAGTGAGAATACGAGAGCACTTAATTATACTAATGAGGAATCTGTACATGGACCAGAAGTTGTTCACACAAAACAAGGAAACATTGCCTGGTGTAAAGTCAAGAAAAGTATGCATCAGGCTGTATCCCTTCATCATACCTCTTCAGTCTTGATGCTGAGCAAATAATGAGAGAAACTGGACTTTAAAAGAATGCAGCATCATGATTAGAGCAAGACTCATTAACAGCCTGCATTATGAAGATGACACAACTCTGCTTGCTGAATGTGAAGAGGATTCAAAACATTTTCTGGTAACGATCAAAGAACACAGCCTTTATTGTGGACTGCACCTCAACATCAACAAAAGAAAAGTCCTTATAACTGGGTCTGCATGCAACTTCATGATAAATGGAGGTTGTCCAAGATTTTCTTTTATTTGGTTCTACAATCCATACCAATGGAAGCATCAGTAAAGAAATCAAAAGACACATTGCATTGGGTAAATCTGTTGCAAAAAACCTCTTTAAAGTGCTGAAAGGTAAAGATGTCACATTGAAGACAATTGAAGATGTGCACATGTCTCATGCCATGGCATTTTCAGTTGCATCATAGGACATTGATAAATGGAGACAGGAAAAGAATTGATACTTTTGAATTATGGTGCTGGAGACAAATATTGAATATAACATGGACTGCCAAAAGAACCAAGAGATCTGTCCTAGAAGAAGTGCAACCAGAGTGCTCCTTGGAAGGTAGGATACTTAGACTGCATTGGACATATTTCGGACCTGTTGTCAGGAAGGAACAATCCCTGGAGAAGGACATCATATTTGGGAGAGTGGTAGGCCAATGAAAAAACAGGAAGACCCTAAACTAGATGGTTTGACACAGTGACTGCATCAATAGGCTTAAATATACAAAAGATCATGTGCCTGGCACAGAATCAGGAAGTATTTCATTCTGTTCTACACAGGGTCATTATGAGTCAGACCTGATTTTACAGCACCTAAAAACAGCAATAGCAATATTACCTGACCTACTGTATTAAATTGAATGGTGGCTATCTTGTAAATATGTACCTGTCTTATAATTCCCAGCATCTGCAAGTGTGGCCTCACTTGGAACTGCCAGTTATATTTAAGTTATACATCTTGAGTGGGGTTCATCCTGGATTATTGCAGTGGGTCACATGACAAGTAGCCTTATTAGACACAGAAGAGGATATACAGACATGGACAAGCCCCTCATATCAAAGAGGAGGCAGAGAGTGAAGTCACAAGCCAATGAATTCCTGGATCCCCTGGAAGGCAAAAAGGCAAGGAAAGATTCCCTCCTTGAACTTTTACAGGGAGGGTGGGCCTGCCAATGCCTCAATTTCACATTTTGACTTCCATAAATGTGAAAGCCCCCACACGTCTGTCAGTTTGTCGCACTGTGGGGGTTTGTGTGTTGCAATGAGGCTGAGAGCTCTCCCACTGGTAGCTCAGATAGGAGCAAGGTTACCCATGGTGAACAGGTTTTCAGCTGAGCTTCCAGATGAAGACAGACTAGGGAATAGGACCTGGCGAACCACTCCTGAAACAACTAGCCATTGAAAACCCTATGAATAGCAAAGAAACACTGTCAGATATAGTGCCAGAAAATGAGCCCCCCAGGTTGGAAGGCACTCAAAAGACTACTGGGGAAGAGTTGCGTCCTCAAAGTAGAGTCTACTGTGATGACAGAAAAGGAGTAAAACACCAGGGACCTCCATTTGCTGATGTGGCACGACTCAAAAATGAGGAGAAACAACTGTAAATATCCATTAATAATTGGAACATGGAATGTACATAGTATGAATCTAGGAAAATTAGAAATCATTACAAGAGAAAGGGAACGCATAAACATTGACATTCTAGGCATCAGTGAGCTCAAATGGACTGGCAGAGGCTACTTTGAGTCAGATAATCATATGGTCTACTATGCTGGGAATGATAAACTCAAGAGAAATGGGGTTGCATTCATCATCAAAAAAGACATTTCAAGATCTGTCATGAAATACAATGTTGTCAGTGATAGAATAATATCCATACACCTATAAGGAAAGCCAGTTAATATGGCTATTATTCAAATTTATGCACCCACCACTAAGGCCACAAATGAAGAAAGGGAAGACTTCTATCAGCTTCTACAATCTGAAATAGATGAAACATGCAATCAAGACATACTGATAATCACTGGTGACTGGAATGCAAAGGTTGGAAACAAAGAAGAAGTCTCAGTAGTTGGAAAATAAGGTCATGGTGACAGAAATGAAGCTGGAGATCACATGATAGAATTTTGAAAGACCAATGACTTTTCATTGCAAATACATTTTTTCAACATCATAAATGGAGACCATACACATGGACTTCACCAGATGGAACATACAGGAATCAAATTGACTACATATGTGCAAAGAGACGATGGAAAAGCTCTGTACAAAATGTCAAAACAAGACCAGGTGCTGACTGTGGATCAGACCATCAACTTCTCATATGCAAGTTCAAACTGAAGCTGAAGAAAATTAGAACAAGTATACGAGAGCCAAGGTATGACCTTGAGTATATCCCACCTGAGTTCAGAGACCACCTCAAAAATAGGTTTAATGCATTAGACACAAA